>JASDQU011104200.1:18805-29619 GCA_032191745.1 Picea mariana | reverse complement strand
CACCAACTTTGTGCACTCCTTGCGACATAATTCTTCAACCACTCACTTGGGTTGGACAAGTCTAGGAACCTCTTAAGCCTACTCACACCTTGCATGACTTGTTGCTCTACCTTCACTTCTACTGTTATAAGTTAATGTTATCTCTCTTGATTTTTCTGAGATAAAACTCATAATCTTTTCGACGCACTCCTTGCAGACTTTCACTGCACTCCTTGCAGAAATTCTTAGGAAGAGAAAAAAATGAAACTCATCCTCTTATCATGGAATTCATACATTCAACATGAAATCACATATATATAACATTGAAACAAATTCATAACAGAGAATATGAGCAAGCTGTAAACATACCATTCAATAGATACACACAACATTCATATCACACCATGAAATTAGATCAAAGCATTATTATATTAATTCAAGTGCTTCTGTACATGGTTCAATAGCAATATCTACCTGCTCAGACAACTTCTACAATCTCTGTTCTCCTCTTCTCTCCTTGCTCTCTTTTTATACAACTTAATTACAATGAGAATAATAATACAATACATACGAGGGATTCCTCTTAAGTTTTCCCTCCTACAACCTTAAGCTATCTTATCCAAATTAAAGACTACAACTACTTTACATTTATTAAAATAAATGTCCACAACCGATAGATGAGAGAAAATTCTCAAGATCTATGTTACAATCCCCAAAACATTAAAAGAAAATATATCTTTGCATATATTACATTAATGTGCCATCCTTTGAAATTCAAAATCCTTCAAAATTCGTGCTGGTGTATATTTAGCTGTCCTCCACTCGCACTTGCTTTGCTGGCGATGCTCTTGCATCATACTCCTCTGGCTAAAAAATTCATGGACTCTTGTCCATGAGCTCCTGCACCTTCTGTCCATGTTTCTGGATATCTTCTTCGCTTTCCCAAGTGGAATATTCAATCGAGTGTCCTTTCCACTTTACCAAATATTCAAGATATGTTTTCCTTCGGGTCTTCTTGCTATCTCTTTTGTCAATGATCTTTTCCATCTGTGCCTTTTAAGCTATAGGCATCTGTTTGATCCACTAAATTTCCTTCTAATTCTCTGCCCCATCTATGTCATCTTCTCTGTAAGGATACATATCTTCTATGTTGAATATGGGTGATATGCCCACATCATCTGGCAATTCTATCTCATAAGAATTTTCCTCAAACTTTCTTCATAATTTTACATGGCCCTATTTTCTTCATTTTCAGCTTATTATATGTCCCCCCTTGGGAATATTTATTTCTTGAGATGTGATAAGAGTAAATATCCCACTTCAAATTGAAGCTCTCTTCTGTGCTGATCTGCTATGTGCTTGTATTCCTGGTTGGAACTCTGCAACCACTCTTTAATCTTGTCATGGAGCTCCTGCATCTCTGCNATGTCATCTTCTCTGTAAGGATACATATCTTCTATGTTGAATATGGGTGGTATGCCCACATCATCTGGCAATTATATCTCATTAGAATTTTCCTCAAACTTCCTCATAATTTTACATGGCCCTATTTTCTTCATTTTCATCTTATTATGTGTTCCCCTTGGGAATATTTCTTTCCTGAGATGTGATAAGACTAAATATCCCACTTCAAATTGAAGCTCTCTTCTGTGTTGATCTGCTATGTGCTTGTATTCCTGGTTGGAACTCTGCAACCACTCTTTAATCTTGTTATGGAGCTCCTGCATCTCTGCTGCAAAATTTTCTGCTCCAACACTCCTAAACTCATTCTTCTCTAGGTATCTCAACTCATATAATCCCCTTGGTTGCATTCCATACATTATTTGGAATGGGTTATGTACTGTGCTCCTGTTAGGTGAGTCATTATATGCAAATTCTACTTGCGGCAAAATTTGATCCCACTGACTATGGTGTTCAATTACCAAACCCCTCAATAAGTCCCCCAATCTGTCCATTCGTATGAGGGTGATATGCTAAGCTAAAATATAGATTCATCCCCAACTTCTTCCATAGTGTCCTCCAGAAATGACCAACAAATTTGTTATCTCTGTCCGAAACAATACTCTTGGGTAAACCATGAAGTTGAACAACTTCTTTGGAAAACACATTTTCAATGTGTGTTGCATCACTGGTTTTCTGACATGGAATGAAATGTTCCATTTTGGAAAATCTATCGAATACCACGAATATGCAATCATAATCTCTCTGTGTTCTTGGCAGTCCTAACACAAAATCCATGCTTACCGCGTCCCACGACCTCTCTGGTATTGGCAATGGTTGATACAACCCTATATTCTGTCTTTTTCCCTTTGCATGTTGGAAGATTATACATCAGTTGATAAATGTTTTGACATCTGTCCTCATTCTTGGCCAATAATACAAACTGTTTAGTTGCGCAAATTTTTTATCATGGTCGAAATGTCTAGTGAATCCCCCACTATGTTTTTCCTTCAAAAGGTTTTCTCTCATAGAACTCTTCACGATACACAACTGATTTCCTTTGAATAACAGTCCATCCTGAATTAAATACTCAATCCATTGGCTTCAATCTCTCAAAACAAGATTCTCACATGCTTCATAAGCATCCTTGAAATCTGAATCATCTCTGTACATTTCCTTAAGGCTATCAAAACCTAAGGTCTTCACACAAAACTCCGACAGAATCAAACATTTCCTGATCAATTCATCAACAACCTTGTTAGCATTTCTAGAAATGCGCTTTGTAAAAAAAGTAAAGTTCTTCATGAACTCAACCCATTTTTCATGTTTTTGGTTCAGTTTCTCCTGTCTAGTTATAAATTGTAAGGTATGGTTGTCACTATACAAAACAAACTCTTTTGGAACTAGGTAGTGTCTCCATTTCTTCAACACTTGTTTGACTGCATAAAACTCTTTATCACACGTGGAATAATTCCTTTTGGCATCATTTAGCTTCTCATTAAAGTATGAAAATGGTCAATTGTATTGACTTAAGACTGCTCCAATCGCAAATCCACTTGCGTCACATCTCACTTGAAATGTTTTACAGAAATCTAGCAGAACCAGAACTAGCTGTTCAATTATCTTTTATTTCAACAACTTGAAACTTTTCTCTGCTTCCTCTATCCAATGAAAATATTTATGTCTTTTCTTAACCGTTTCCATCATTGGTGCACAAATTCCACTAAAATTTCTAATGAACTTCCTGTAAAAACCGGCTAGTCCATGGAAGCTTCTAACTTCAAATATATTCCTTGGCAATGACCATTGTTTGATTTCTTTTACCTTCTCCGGATCCATCTTCAACTCATTCGAAGAGATCATAAAGCCTAAATAAATAATATTTGTCTTCATTAAAGACAACTTCTTTAGATTTATTGTCAACTTCTCTTGCTGCAACCTCCTCATCAATAGAGTTAAATGGTTCAAATGCTCCTCCTCAGTGTTACTGAAGATCAGTATATCATCAAGGTACACAACTACAAATTTTCCAATGAAATATTTCAAGACTTTGTTCATCAATCTCATGAAAGTACTTGGTGCATTCATAAAACCAAATAGCATGACAAGCCATTCATACAACCCTTCATTTGTCTTGAATGTTGTTTTCCATTCATCACCTTCTCTCATTCTAATATGATGATATCCACTTTTCAAATCAATTTTTGACAAAAAAATTTCCCCACTCAAGAAATCCATCAAGTCATCCATCCTGGGTAAAGGAAATCTATACCTGATGGTGATTTTTTTTATATCCCTAGAGTCTGTACACATTCTCCATCCACCATCCTTCTTCAGACTTAACATTGTTGGTACAATGCATGGACTCAAGCTTTCTCTAATCAACCCTTTGTCCATCAAATCCTGGACTTATTTCTTAACCTCTTCATTCTCTTGTGGCGTTAATCTATACGCGGCTTTGTTTGGTAAACTTGCTCCTGGTATCAGGTCAATGTAATGTCTTATACTTCTGATGGGTGGAAATGAACAAGGAAAATTGTCCACTACTATATCAATGAAATTCTCCAGCAATTCCTGAATTTCCTTAGGTAGATCACTTATTGAAGTACTGGTCAAGATGACTCTAGGTTTTCTCACCACAAAAAACTGTATTTCTTGATCTTTCTTCAATTCATCAAGAAGTTCCTTCCCACTCATGAGAAGTATAGTATTGCTTGTTTCTGCTCTCACCTTCTTGTCTTCAAATGGAAACAACATATGCTTCCTACCATTATTCTCCAAGGTGTAAATGTTCTTTCTTCTATCATGAATAAAATTTCTGTCATATTTCCACGACCTCCCCAAAAAATGATGACAGACATCCATGGGAATTACGTCACATAAAATCTCATCTCTATAACCCCCTATCTTAAATTCAACTAAGCACTATTTAGTGACTGTTACCTGATGTCCTTTTTGCAACCAAGAAACTTTATATGGGCTTGGATGTGAAACGGTCTCTAATTCCAGCTTCTCCATCATCTTAGTGGGCACTAAGTTATCCCTGCTTCCACTGTCAACTATCACTTGCATACCCTATCCTTGGTTTTGCAAGCAATTCTAAACAAACTATTTCTCTAGATTGGATTCTCCATCTCTTTCTCTGGCTTCAAGAGAATTTTCCTCATCATTAAGGATCTTCCGCCTTCTGCATCTTCTGCCTCAACATTTCTCCTTTGCGCTTCTGAAATGTGAGCTTCGCCTCCTCCATCTCTTTTTCTATCGGTACATTCCCAATACTTGTGTCCTATATTCCCACAGAAAAAACACTTTCTTCACCTCCTCGGCCTCTTCCTCTTCCTCTTGCTCGAGGAAAAGTGTTCCTATCAGCATATTGTCTTCCTTGTGAACTTCCTCCCCTTTCTGGGTGGTTATGTGGTTTCTTCTCTTCATCCTTGGGCTTATGTACTCTATCCTAGGCAATTGCTTTGTCTCTGCTCTGACTTATACCTCTTCCCCTTTGACCTTACTTTCAGGCCAATTTCTCTTCTTCCTTCAGAGCAACCTGATAAGCATCTTCCAAATTTCTAATTGTCACCATGCTCATTTCGTCCTGAATATCATATCTCAGGCCATTCATATGTATGGTGACCTTTTCATCATCACTCTCATGATGACCAACTCTGATGTTTAACCTGTAAAACTCCCCAGTTTACTCCATCACTGTCATCCCTTTCTGTCTCAAATTCTACATTCTTTGAAATAGATTGATTTGGTAATATCTGGGTATGAAATTGGCTTTAATATTCTCTACCATTCTATCCCAACTTTTGATTCTTTGTTTTCCTTTGCAACACCTGTCATCCTGCAGTTCATCCCGCCAAAGTGCTGCATGTCCTTTCAGTCTAGTGACAACGTGCTTAAATTTCTTGTCTTCTTCGATATCCTCATAGTCAAAGTATTTATCTAGAGCTCTAAACCAATCTAGTAGCTCCTCAATGTCCAAGTTTCCTTCATACATCGGGATGTCCAACTTTGATATGACACCTATCCTTGCAAAAACCTTAAATAGACATTCTTCTGCAACATATTTGGCTACATATTCTTCTACTCCTTCTTTGTTCTCATTTTTAACTTCACTGATATCTCCAGTATCAGGTGTTCGCCTCTGTGCTATCTCCATAACATCCAATCAAGCACAAAGTTCTCTCATTTCCCTTTCCATGGCTGGATCGGTTAAAGTTATTTCTGGATGTCTTCTTGGAAGCATTGTTTCAATCTATCCATGCAGAATTCAAATCACAACTTGCCTTCTGTCTTACCTCTATAGAAAAAATAGTTATTAGCTCTAATACCACCCGACGCAGAGCCCCTACCTCGACAGGGTCTGCTGACCTCCCAGTCTATGGATATTCAACTCCTCTGAGATGAAATGGCTCCTTGGTCCACACTGGAACCTTCACAAAAACAAATCCACAGGTCCTTCTTACAAAACTACACCTGCGAGAATAATCACTAGGAGTGAGTTTCCTCTCCACGTGACCACCGACGGTGACCATGATCCTAAACAAAGGCACTTCGCGTTTCATGATTTCGGGACTTCTTTTTCAAGTCACCTCGACTCCTCCTATTCCCAAAAACCTGAAATAGGGATAGCAATCCCTATCTCATCCCTTATTCTTCTACCATATGACCTCTAGTCAAACCCTAGGGTCCACCTCTGAGCGCGTCGGGATCTCGCGTATCAGGAATTTGCGATGTAGATTTTCTCCCTCTTCTAGATATTCGAACTTGTGACTTCCTCACCTCATATCAATGGTCTCGATTCCTCCATGATCCGACGGTCCATATCACACCAGGATTTAACGATTCGTGACTTTCGAGTTACAACTTCCTCCACACTCTTCCGACTCTGAAAATGACGATATTTCAGAGCGCCAAATCAAAATCTCTCTCCCCTTCATATCTGATGGCTGCTATCCCTCTTGAGCTTGTGATTTTTGAAAAGACACTCAGTCTTATCCTTCCTGCATATCTACTGGATTTGATGGTCCATGGAAAATCAATGCTTCTCCCTCTGAGAATTTCCACCGTCTGTTCAGGTTCTCAAAGACTCCTCGTCAAATGACTTGGTGTTGACCCTTCTAAGATTTATTCCATGAGTTGACTTCAAACCTTGTATTTCCTCTTAAATTCTCCAATTTTCTATCCTTCCTGATCTTGATTCTCACTGCAAGCTCAAGGATTCTAAGGAATCTTGTGCGCACTCCTTGTGGCTCCACAATAACCTCTGATTATTCAACAACACCAACTCTGTGCACTCCTTGCGACATAATTCTTCAACCACTCACTTGGGTTGGATAAGTCTAGGAATATCTTAAGCCCATGCACACCTTGCACGGATCGGTGCTCTACTTGCACTTCTACTGGTATAATTTAACGTTATCTCTCCTGATCTTTCTGAGATAAAACTCGGAATCTTGTCGAAGCACTCCTTGCAGACTTTCACTGCACTCCTTCTAGGAATTCTCAGGAAGAGAAACAATTGAAACTCATACTCTTCTCACGGACTTCATACATTCAACATGAAACCACACATATATGGAATTGAAACAAATGCATAACAAAGAATATGAGAAATCTGTAAACATACCATTCAATAAATACATGAAAAATTCATATCACACCATGAAATTAGATCAAAGCATTCTTATATTAATTCAAGTTCTTTTGTACACAGTTCAATAGAAATAGCTACCTGCTCATACAAATTCTACAATATTTGTTCTCCTCTTCTCTCCTTGCTCTCTTTTTCTACAACTTAATTACAATGAGAATAATAATACAATACATACGAGGGAGTCCTGTTAAGTTTTCCCTCCTACAACCTTAATCTATCTTATCGAAATTAAAGACTACAACTACTTTACATTTATTACAATAAATGTCCACAACCGACAGATGAGAGAAAACGCTCAATATCTATGTTACAATCCCCAAAACATTAAAAGAAAATATATCTTTTCAGATATTACATTAATGTGCCATCCTTTGAAATTCAAAATCCTTCAAAATGCACACTGGTGTATATCCAACTGTCCTCCACTCGTGCTTGCTTTGTTGGTGATGCTCGTGCATCAATATGGCTGGTGCATTCTTCATCACAAAAGGCATGATTGTATATTGGTAGGATCCCCATTCTATATCAAAAGTATTCTTATACTTGTCCTCTGGAGATATTTTGATCGGATGGTAACCTGAGAATCCATATGTAAATGAATATGCTTCATGGCCTCCCACATTCTCTAAGAATTCATCTGTAAGCAAGAATCATTCAATTTTCTCAGATCTACATAGATCCTTATCCCCCTTGTTTATTTTTTTGGATCACCATAGGAATTATCCATTCAGATTCCTCTATTGGTTCTATGATACCAAATTCCAACATTCGGTCAATTTCTGCTTTCATTTTATTCTTATACACATGATTAAGTCTATAAGGTCTATGCATGACATATCTTGCCTTAGGTTTGAGAGGTGTCTTAATCTCTCCTATCTCTCCTTATATTACTTTCATCTTTGTAAAGTGGTTGGGAACATGTCACTGTATTCGCATAGTAACTATGTTATTCTTTCTACTATTTGTTCATCCCAATATTCTCCAATACTTTGCCATTTTGGGATTATCAGTTGTTCCAATGTTGAATTTCTTAACTTTGATTGGTGCAGAAAATACTTCTGACCCCAGAGATGGACCTTCCATCTCTCTTTCTCCTTCAATTTCTATAATATGAATTTTGTGCAGATCATCCTCATTTGGTGCTTCCTCTTCAACATGATAGCATGAAAGTAGTTCTTTGACTATCTGTCTGTTCTGTTGTTGATACTTTGTCATGATTTCAACCTCTGGTTCATCAATAAATATCACACCTCTTATCTGCTTCAGTTTTGAATCAATGTTGTGGTTTTCATGTTCAAATGAGAAGGTTACTACAAAGTTCTATTGTAAGGATGTCCATTATGTAGTGCCTTTGAGCATCTCATGGTCTACATATCAGTCTCTAGGATTCCTTCCAATGTATGGATAAAGTGATGAGGACATTATTTTGGTGGTTTCATCCTCCATTGTGTTATGAAATTATCCAAGTGTTCTTCTAGTGTTCCTTTTCCATCATACCTTTTCATTTTATTCCTCAGCTACTCTGCGCCAAATCTAATGTGCAGTAATTGTTTACACTGATATGCATTCTGAATGGTTTCTTTGTGCGCACCCCACCATATTGCAGGTGTAGCTTTGAGTGAAATATATATGACTAAGAGTCTCTAATTTTCTAACACTAGCTCTTCATATTTTGTCAGAAATTCATCTAGGTCATTTACCCCATGAAAGTTTGGAGGTTCTCTTATCTTTGTACCAACCCATCTTACTGTGTGGTCTATTATTGCACACCTTCTTGTAGAAACTTTATGTAATCTATGTTGCCAATTCTCCAAACCTGTATCTGAGTCAGAATCACATGATGTGATGCTTCTCTAGCCGATTAACCCATATGCAGTTGGTTAACATAATACTCTTCTCGCACGGTGGTTTGGTACAACTGGTTTATTTATTCCAGATATAAACAAGTGGGTTCTACAAACCTTTCTCCTTATGAAGGGTCTAAAAATTCCATTTTCCTTATCTTCAGGTTGATTATGGTCTGGTTATCAAATGCCCAATCTAGTACAAGAAATGGTGGATACAATATTATACCATATACTATCTTTATTACTTCAAAATATTCCATAGTTCGCACTACATCCAAATATATTGTCACAACTTTGATTCTTCCAATTGGTAGTACTCTCTGTTTATTTGCTAATTTTAGTTAGATAGGTGAATAGACTAGTGTGGGTTCTCCCATACACTGCCATGTATTCTTATGTAATCATTTACTTCAGGGCCTAAATCCAGTATGATATCACCCATATTGAAATCTCCAATGTTGTCATTTAGCCTGAATTCTTTGTTTGTCCTTCTTCTTGCATGGAGATGATTGACTGTTTTCTGCTCTAATTTTCCTTTTGCCTCTGTGTTACATATTTGTAGTATATTTTGTAAGATCTTAACAGATGATGGGTCATTTAATATCTTAACATAGGATTGCAGAAAAGTTTTTATGTTACTTACTTTCTCTAAAGGTTGTTCTTCACTAGTGTGGTTCATTGAGGAAGAAATATTGTACATAGGAGACTTCTGATTTTTCTGCGCGAATTATGTAGATGAAACATTTTGCTTGAGAAAATCTTGTCTTGTCTTGAATGTTTCCTTTTCTTTCCGTGCATCAAATTGATTTTGTGCTTCAGTATTCTTCTTAACCCATTGGTGTTGTGCTGGATCTTTTCTTACTGTGTCGCCTCCTGTCTTGTCTCCTCCTCACATGACTATGTTGGTGTTTCTTCAATCATCCCTGGATTATGCAAAAATACACTATTCATTCTAGTTGTTCTAGTTTATTTTTTCTTGGATCTTTCCCAATAGTGTTAGACAATCTTCTGTATCATGGTCTGCTACGTGACAGTACATACATGTCATTGGTGGACGTGGACACTCCCTTGCACAATGTCCCAAATTTTGGAAGTTTTGGCACACTACTGGACCTATGCCTCATCCATATCCTCCTCTATCTCATCCTCCACCTATGTATCCACCTCAATCTCCTCGTGGTGCATTGTACTGAGGTAATTGATTGTATTGTGTGGGGTTATATTGTGGCTGCACATTGTTGTATTGTGACTTCCCATTATTATACTATTGTTGTGCATTGTTGTATGTATGTGGTACCTGGTTGAAATGAGGTGTGTCTTGCCCCATCATCATTTCTTATTGAACCCTATAAGTATATGAATTTCTTTCTCTAATCAGCTCCATTGTCCTACAATATTTATCATTGTGACCCACTGACTTGTAGAAATTGCAGTATGAACTTTCGGGTACTGTCTTGTACTTATGCATCATTGGACAATGATATGGATCATGCCCATGTGTTTTAAAAATAATGCACCATGGTACTCCTATTGGAAAAGGGGTTTGGTACTCCTATTTCCATGTACTATGTGAAAGGTGGACATGCATTCTTGTGGTGTCCTTTTGTCTTGCATGTGGTACACCAAACAACTTCTCTTTTCTCTTTTCCCTTATTTTGGTTAAGTGTAAATGTTAGATTCTTTTGATCTTCCTTCATCTGCTCTATTTTTGGATCTCTCTTCTGATACTATTTCTCTTCCAGTTGTAAGGCTTTCTGTAGAGTATCTTCCTGAGTTTGAAACTTCTATTGTATTAATGGGTATTTCAAATGTGGTAACAATGAGTTCACAAATAAGTGCCTATGTTGCATGTCAATCATCTCATATTTAAACTTACCTTTCAATTGTTT
>JASDQU011104200.1:6959-18690 GCA_032191745.1 Picea mariana | reverse complement strand
TTCACGTCTGCAATAGTCCTTGTAACTCATGGTGGAATATTTACATATAGGCTCATGTACCAATCCAGTGCATGGTATCTTAGCGTGAAAGATAAATGCACAATTTTTTTATCCTCATCTGTGATATTCTTTGCTTCTTAGATCTTCTCATAGATGAATAAGTGTTTTTCAGGGTCCTCTGATGCCTCTCCTCAAAATTCAGGTAACATGATTGTGGGATCATGTCCTACCATTTTGAACTGTGTTGAACTAATACCTTCGCGTGGTGTAGATATTTGATTTTTGGTTCCTAAACTATCTCCTCCAGTTGCTACTCCCTGTTTAGATGTGTTTCCTGCTATATTTATTCCACTAAAATTTGGTTTTCTAAATACTGGTGTTCGTTTTGGTGTGTTAGTCGCACACGGGGTTATAGATTCCACACTGACAGTGACTTGGATTGTATTTTTTCCTTCCGTTCCTTCCCTTGGAACTCATGTTTTCCTTTCATATGTTGTGTGCAATATTTTCTCAATATTATCCACATCCAGGAGATCCTCTACCTCTTCCTCATTGCTTACCAATTCCTCTCTATCAGCTATGCCTCTCTTCTTGTTATTCATCTTATATTGGAAGGGTACTCCATTGCACGTCTTTATAGTTGTTTCCATTATATTATTTATCTTGTCTTCCTCCATCATGATTAGGTCCATGGCCTCATTCTTCTTTCCCTTATCCATTTCTTCCTCCATTTCTCCACCTCTTGTCAATGCTTCCCCCCTTCCCCCATGCACGCAGGGAAGTTTAACCGTTTGATTCCATGGTCATCACACCATTGTTATATAATAAAATATTGATTGAACTATACAACAATCTGATATACCTACCTCTAGGTCCATTTAGAAAATCCTTCTTTGTTGCGCTGTACAACTTTGCGGTATCTATGGCAAATTTGGTGATAAACCCTGCAACAATATTGTCTAACCAAAAATATACTATGCTTGTAAATCTGTTGTTAACTTGATGTAACTGTGTGATCTCCACAGGATTCCACTTCATCCGTCTGATTCAATTTTTTAGGTGTTTTTCCTTTAACCTCAATAGCCACTCCTGCAACAAATGTGGGAAATCACAGAAAAATACCTCATGCAAGTCACTAAACACATATTTGTCCAGATATTTGCGTGGTATTAACTTAGGGTTTCTGTTATCCTTCTACACAAACTCAATTTCCTTTTTTTTCAACCATATTTCGATCTCCACCTTTGTTGGATTCCATGGCCTGAACATTCCTTTTTATACCTTCATTCTCTGCATGCTTCTTCTACGGATCCTGCCCACTCAATACTATGTAGATATAGCCGACAAAATAACCATTTATTGGTTTTATTATCTCTCATCCACTTCTTGGTCAGACCCAGGTTCATATATGATTAGGGTTACAACCAAACCCTCTAAAACTATTGGCCCTCCTGGTAAACCAGAAGGCAACATAGTGCACAGAGTGCATTGTGCAGTCTCACCTAAGATATCTTTATGGGTGACTGTAATGCCCAAGTGTTTGCATTCTAGGATTGAGTGGGGATTTGGGATGGTATTTTATCTTCTTCATGCATTAATATAGTTATTCATTCAATTATTCCTAGGATTCATTCATCTTTAGGCCCATGCATGCATTCTAATATACCTAGATTAACCATTCATTCATAAGGTAACCATTAACAAAAAGTAAACATGCATGAAACATCACAAATAACACATGTTTTACCATGGTTCACCCACCATGGGATACATCCACAAAGATTTGGCTTCTCTTCTCTTTTATTTAGGCCGTTGCAAAATATGGCATTGCGCACATTACATCTTCCATCATACAATCATGAAAAGGTTCAATAATATTTATGACGTGGACTACATCACACCAGGCTCCTCATCCTGTGACCTAACCCTCAAGATATATCTTACTCTACTCATATACAACTCAACAAATTTTACAAAAATAAACCATTATGAACTTACAACTCATGAATTACACTCGAACTCAACTACAATCATCAAACCCACAAAAACTAGAACCTCGACCTAGACCTCCTAGGTTCTTATTTATATTATTTTACAGGCTTATAGTTGTTAGAATATTTCTCACAAACCCTAACCCTAACCTAGTTAGGGTTTCCTGACTCCTCGCACAAGGATTTATCTTATTGCATGTTTCTTTTCCTCATGCATGTTGTTTTTCCTTCCAGAAGTTCTTCTCTAAAATTATGCCTTTCCTTCCAAAAATATGTCTTTCCTCAAAATAGGCATGTGCTCAATAGGTTTCAAGTCTCTAGTAAAAAATATTTTGAATATGTGGTAATGTTGTGTGCAAGAAGTGAAAGTTTGTAATGGTTTTTAATAAGTTAGTAGAAAATTTTTAACATGTGGACATCTCTTGAAACTTTACAAATCTTGCTTACATTTAACTTACTAAGTTTCACAAAGAATCCTTGCAAAAATTGAGAAATACCTAGGTAAATAGTATGGTGGATATGTGAGTCCTTACTCTTGAGTTTTTAATCTCCCTAGAATGTTATACAATATAAGAAATCTTTGAAATTTTCCTAGATTGCAGGCGTGTGGGAATGTATGGGCCCTTACAAAATCCTTAAACCTATAAGGTTGTTTTCTCTAGAAATTTGAAACTATCCTAAGATTTTCCACACATGGGCATGTGTGGTCCCTTACAAACCTTTTAGATTATGTTTCAATAAGAAAACTAAGAGGTATTGGCCTCTCATAAAATGGTTGATTTAGTTGCATGAATGAGAAAACTAAGGGGTATTGGCCTCTCCTAAAGATTGATTTTTAGAGGGAGAAGGAGGTTTATTCAAACAATATTTTTTTTCTGATTTCCAAGGTCATAGTAAGGTGAAAGGAAAGAGATTACTCCAAGATTGCTAAAATAGTCCCTAGTCTCGATTTAGTGTCATCAATTTGCAAAAATTCCAATACTTTTAAGATCCAAATGATCCACTAGGCCATCCATGTGGAAACTAAGGAAGTAAAAGATGCCAAGGTTCCTTTTACCCCCCTAAGTGACTATGTGGGATAAGTATATATGAAAGAATGAATCCAAAACATCTTTTCCATGGATTTTACAAGGTGCATAAAGTAAACCTAAGCTAGTTGGTGAAAAATGGGCTCAACTAGCCTTACAACTTGAAAAAAATTACTTGTGCATGGCTATACAGTGAGACAGTCACACACAACACACACTATGCGTGGTTGATGAATGCAGACAATGTACAGAACAATGTAGTGTGCATGACTATTAGACCCGAACCCCTATGCACATAGAGAAATGGTAGGACAAAAATCTGAAATGAATTCATCCAACCTAGGGATGAATTGCAGTGTTTAAAGGGTAGGCTAGGCTAGTTTTGGACCCTATAAACACTAAAAAGTGAGAATAAAAACACTAATAGCCTACTTGAGGAGGAATTTGGATTAAAATCCTGAATATGGTCTCCAATCTATTTGGGGATTTTGATAACAAGGGTGAGAAAAAAGAGACCCCTTTGATTTCCTTGGTAATCCAAGAAAGCAACACATAACAATGGTTAGTATGTTAGTGAAACCACAAGTAATGAAAAATGAAATAAAAAGAAACAAGGAATGATAAACCAACATGACTAAACTAAAAAACATTAACAAAGGATGCATGAAATTTAACACAAAGAGTGGTTACCCAATAGAGAATGGTCTTTGAAATTGAGATCACTAAGAGGAGAAATGTGGGATTTATGAATACCATATTCCTCCCAGGGAGGACTCTTGAATTCCTTAAAGCATAGCCATTACTCTCCTATTTTGAATTGAAATGGTGAAGAACTCTATGGAAAATATTCCCAAGAGGTGAAAATATTTCCCTATGATATACTTTCCCAAGCTCTTCTTGAGAGAACAAATGGCTTCTCCAAGAGCATTTGGAAAACATAACAATGCTATGAACTTCTTCCCTTTTCTGCATATGATGGCCTTGTATTTATAGAACCATAACAAGGTATTTGATAGCTTGCCCCAAGTGTGAATGGGAAGGATTTTTAGGCACATCCCATCTTTCCAGTCATCCCAAGAAAATATTTTGGGTCGATCTTGGGGTCTTGTCTTGAATTGCATCATCTTGGAAGTGGTTGAGGCTCGAACAAATTCATAAACTTATCGTTTCTGCATTCACGCAAGCTTCTTCATGGAAAGTCACTCGAGTCATGCATTTTTCTTGTTTGGAGCTGTTTTGGCCCACATGGATGTGTACACGTTGAGTTTGTTGGAAATGCACACAACTTTATGGTTTTTTTGCATAGTTTTGGTCACATTGATTATAATTGGTTTTGTAAATATTGGGAGTATGTTGTATATGTGCTGATTGTTTCTTCATTCATTGTCTATATTGCTATGAGCAATTTTTTGGTGATAACACTAACCACAGGTAGTCATTGTGCACACATATTAATAACATATTTGCACATGCATTAATCTCCTATATCCTACCAAAGTGTGGGATGTCAAATAGATTCAATATACGAGCTCCCTCCAACCCTCTGGCCCATACCTGTAGCTCAACTATGGGCATGTATTTCTTTGCATCATTTTTCATCTCCAAGTAGTGCCTTAGCGCAAGTTTGAGTAACTTTGATGTATCTATGATTTCATGGTCCACGTATTTAAGTTGTGACACCTTTACAAGCATATCATTATCAATGATTACCCCGACTGGTATTTTTGGCATCACCAATTCATACCTGACCTCTTTCTTTAACTTAACTAGTTTGGCATTGTCCTTCCTTGGTGGAATGTAGTCCCTTGGAAACTTCATCTTTGAAGATGATGTTCCTAGAGTCTCCTAAAATTTTAGTAGTGTCATTGTTTCTGTATTTCGTCCATTCTTCTATTCTGATGTTCTTTCCTTTGGAGGTGACATATCTGCAATATTTTTACCTGTGACAATTCCTTTAGCTCTATGGTGTTTCTTAGGGCTCGACAACACTGCTCTCGACTCTCTCTACTTGCTGCAACTCCAAATATCAATAATGTAGGCCCATTGACCCCTCAGTGGAGTTTTTTCTCCCTCAACATCTGTCCATTTACCTTCATTCATGAATTAACTGTCTAATCCAATAGTGTTGTGCAATGAATACCTTATTTAACGCTGCATTAATTCCAAATCTTTCACCATATTTTTTACTCTATCTTCCTTCCTGTCATGATCTCTATCAACGCTTTCCATTTATGACTACACGTCTTCATGATGTATTTTCATTACTACATTTTAACCTTCATTTCCACTCTTTAATTCCTTTAATTTCCTGTCTTCTTATTATTCTACACAGTTTTTTATCTTATTCCTTTGTTTGCTGCACAATCTTTTCTTCTGCACGAAATTCACTTCCTCTGCGTGATTCTTTATCAAAACATAACTCACTTCTTCTGTGCACTTAATCTTTTTGTATATGTGTTTTTCTTCCTCTTCATTCTCTGAACTCTCTTAACTTCTGGACCCTTGACTAACACTTCAACTTTCTATTTCTTCCCTTCACTTACTTTATTACTTTTTCCATTTTTTGTTTTCTTTTTCTTTTTTCTTACTATAATACACTGCTATGGTACATATGTTCCTTCATAAGTCAGACTAGTGCATGGGCTATTGGACCTCCCTATGAATTTTCAACCAACTCCCATTCAATAGTCCCCCCAAGACTTCACCATTCAACATTTCTAGTTTCACAACACCTGCTTCTGTCACATACTCGATCACATATGGACCTAACCAATGTATCCTAAACTTCCCTGGGTGCTGCATGAACTTTCTATCATATAGAAACAATAAGTATCCCACTTGAAACATTTTTTAATTTATTATTCCTATCATGCCATGTGTTTTCTCTTGCCTTTTGGACTTATTGATGGAATCCTGTGACAAATCGGTCTTCCTTGAGATGTAACAATTGTGACAATATTCCCTATACTACACCAGAGTCTGAAAGATCAATAATCACTACAATACACAAGCTTGGAAAAATAAATTCCATTGGGATTACTGCTTCCTTCCCATATACCAAACTAAATTGTGTCAGAAATGGATCGTACAGACATGCATCATTTAGCTTTCTTAGGTCTACATAAATTTTGATTCCCCTTGTTTTCTTATCTTGCACTACCACTGGAATTATCCATTCTGATTCTACTACTAGTTCATGATTCCTACTTCTAAAATTCGGTCTATATTTTCCTTTACCTTCTCTTTATACTTCAGGTTTAGTCTGTAGGGTCTCTGTATTATTGGTTTAGCATCTAGTTTCAAAGGGCTATTCATTTCTCCTAACTCACCAGCTATCCCTTTGGGAATGGATCCTGATACTTATGTAGTAATTTTGCAATATTTTCCATAGTTTCATCATTCCAGTAGTTGCTTATCTGCGCAAAATTTGAATTCTCTTTTGTCCCAATATTCACCTTACACATCCATAATGGATGTGCATATGCAACAAATCCAAGCTATGTACCTTCTACTGCACGTTCCCTCTTACTTTTAGGTATTTTTGTATTTCTTGGATCTTCCTCATCCTATTCTTATTTTCCAACATTATAACATTACAGTGTTTCATGAACCATCATAGAAGCTCTATGCACACTACACATAGGTACTACATCCATCGACCCTTATACTAAAAAAATATTGTTCCTAATGGATTGGAAAGTTGCATATACTAATGGCGTTTCATTTTAAAAACTAAATGTTATATTAAACCTTTGAGTTAGTGCATCCTAGTTCGTTGTCTCTTTGTGCATTTCTAGTTCTAGGTACTAGTTCTTGGGGATCATATCCAGTGTATGTATGAACCTATGTGTCCATTCCTTCTTTGGTATCAAAATCCATATATTTATGCACTGTGCAATATGATCTATCAGGTCACTGACTCCTGTATATTTCTGCACAATATACTCACCCTCAATACCAAACCTAACTTGCATTAATATTTTATATTGCTTCCATCCTTCTATTCCTTCTTTATGTGAATCCCACCATCTGGCTGGAGTAGCCTTCAAGAAAATAACAATATAGCCGCTAGAATATTTGTCACAAACCCTAAACCTAACATAGTTAGGATTTCCTGCCTCCTTGCACATGGATTTATCTTCTTTCATGTTTCTTTTCCTCATGCGTGTTGTTTTTCCTTGAAGATGTTCTTCTCCAAAATTATGCCTTTCCTTCCAAAAATATGTCTTTCCTCAAAATAGGCATGTGCCCAACAGGTTTCAAGTCTCTAGTAAAAAATATTTTGAATATGTGGTGATGTTTTGTGCAAGAAGTGAAATTTTGTAATGGTTTTTAATAAGTTAGTAGAAAAGTTTTAACATGTGGACATCTCTTGAAACTTTACAAATCTTGCTTACTTTTAACTTACTAAGTTCACAAATAATCCTTGCAAAAATTGAGAAATACCTAGATAACTAGTATGGTGGACATGTGAGTCCTTACTCTTGAGATTTTAATCTCCCTAGAATGTTATACAATCTAAGAAATCTTTGAAATTTTCCTAGATTGTAGGCATCTGAGAATGTATGGGCCCTTACAAAATCCCTAAACCTATTAGGTTGTTTTCTCTAGAAATTTGAAACTATCCTAAGATTGTGCACACATGGGCATGTGTGGTCCCTTACAAACCTTTTATATTATGTTTCAATAAGAAAAACAAGAGGTATTGGCCTCTCCTAAAATGGTTGATTTAGTTGCATGAATGAGAAAACTAAGAGGTATTGGCCTCTCCTAAAGATTGATTTTTAGAGGGAGATGGATTTGTATTCAAACAATATTTTTTTCCGATTTCCAGGGTCATAGTAAGGTGAAAGGAAAGAGATTACTCCAAGATTGCTAAAATAGTCCCTAGTCTCGATTTAGTATCATGGATTTGCAAAAATTCCAATAGTTTTAAGATCCAACTGATCCGCTAGGCCATCCATGTGGAAACTAAGGAAGTAAAAGATGCCAAGGTTCCTTTTACCCCCCTAAGTGACTATGTGGGATAAGTATATATGAAATAATGAATCCAAATCATCTTTTCCATGTCTTTTACAAAGCACATATAGTAAACCTAAGCTAGCTGGTGAAAAACGGGTTCAACTAGCCTTACAACTTGAAAAAAAAGACTTGTGCATGGCTATACAGTGAGATAGTCACACACAACACACACTATGCACAGTTGATGAATGCAGACAGTGCAAAGAACAATGTAGTGTGCACGACTTTTAGACCCGAACCAGTGTGCATGTAGAGAAACGGTGGGACAAAAATTTTAAATGAATTCATCCAACCCAAGGATGAATTGCAATGTCTAAAGGGTAGGCTAGGTTGGTTTTGGACCCTACAAACACTAAAAAGTGAGAATAAAAAAACTAATAGCCTACTTGAGGAGGAATTTGGATTAAAATCCCAGTATGGTCTCCAATTTGTTAGGGGATTTTGATAAAAAGGGTGAGAAAAAAAAGACCCCTTTGATTGCCTTGGTAATCCAACAAAGAAACACATAACAATGGTTAGTAGGTTAGTGAAACCACAAGCTATGAAAAATGAAATAAAGAGAAACAAGGAATGATAAACCAACATGACTAAACTAAAGAACATTAACAAAGGATGCATGAAATTTGACACAAAGAGTGGTTACCCAATAGAGAATGGTCTTTGAAATTGAGACAACCAAGAGGAGAAATGTGGGATTTATGAATCCCATATTTCTCCTAGGGAGGGCTCTTGAATCCCTTAAAGCAGAGCCATTACTCTCCTATTTTGAATTGAAATGGTGAAGAACTCTATGGAAAAGATTCCCAAGAGGTGAAAATATTTCCCTATGATATACTTTCCCAAGATCTTCTTTAGAGAACAAATGGCTTCACCAAGAGCATTTGGACAACATAACAATGATATGAACTTCTTCCCTTTTCTACATATGGTGGTCCTTTATTTATAGAACCATAACAAGGTATTTGATAGCTTGCCCCAAGTGTGAATGGGAAGGATTTTGGTAATCAAGAGAAGCTCTAGAGATAATCAAGCACCCCAACAACATGAATAGAGATGGTGGCCTGGAGGTAAGCAACTTTTGGCACCCATTAATCAACCAACGTAGGGAACCTCATAGATCGAATCAGGTTTGACACCGCCTCCCTTTCCTTGCTTGTTTTTGGTTTACTTTTGAGTCAGTTCATAGGTCTAGAGGTCTAACTAACCTTATATTACCCACTATAAAATTCTAATTATAGAAACTTATTACTACACATATCACTAATTAAGCTATATATACCCTAATCCTTTGACACTATATATACTAATACTCAATTTTACCTTTCCAACCCTAGATTATCTTATACATTACTAATTACACTTCCTAATCACTTAAGACCTAAATTATAAATCAACCCCTACTACATAGTATCCTAAGCCTATTGAAAATATCTAACCCTTAGTTAATATATATATAACATTATCAATACGTAGACCTAAAAATGATATACAAAACCATAATAAACACATAATTTTACACTATTATATCCTATAGAAACCCTAGATTTATTATAATCACTTATAACCTAATTCATAAATTAAACATAACACCTAGACCTAATAATAATACAAAATCATATTAAAAACATAATTTAACCCTATTATATCATTCACTAAGCCTATTGAAAATTTCTAACCCTTAGTTTCTATATATATATATATATATATATATAACATTTAATTTTACACTACTATATCCTATAGAAACCCTAGTTTTATTATAATCACTTAAAACCTAATTCATAAATTAAACATAATACCTAGACCTAATAATAATACAATAATCATATTAAAAACACAATTTAACCCTATTATATCATATTAAACTCATTTAAGAAACCCTAGAACTTTTCTAAATCACTTAAAACCTAAAAATATAACTAAAAAAATTCCTTTTAATCTAGCAATTAGGTTCACAAAAGCCTTATATCTTATTATATCATATTAAACTCATTAAAAAACCCTAGAATTTTTCTAAAATCACTTAAAAACTAAAAACATAACTAAAAACTTCCTTTTAATCTAGCAATTAGGTTCACTAATAATTAGGTATTTCAAATAACCCTAGACTTAATCTCTCTCTCTCTCTCTCTCTCACACACACACACACTATTATTAATAATCAATCAAACCAAATAAAATAAATCTAATTCTAACCCTAGACCTTTATATTTATAAACTCAACACTAATAAATTCCCTTAAAACCCTAGACTTATATATACTATTATCAAACACCTAGAATTATGAAATATTATTAATTAATATTTATCATTATTATATTAATTCTAATTGATTTTAATTTTGTTTAGTTTTGAAAATAGGATTTATAGATAGCCGACCTGATTATAATCTCAAACTGTCCTGCATCTAACCTATTAATTGACGAAGATCAACAAGCTTTGAAATTGATGATTAGTCCTGATGATGAATCCCGATTCGGATTCAAAATGTCGATGACAAAAATGACACCAACTGTGGATTATCCGGCAAATAACTTTGAAACTCCTCACCACAGAAATCTGAAAATAGTTCTATTTACTTCTTTCCTTCTATCGAATCCAAAAGGGAAGTAACCTTCAAGTCCCCTACTTTGAATATCATTTCCCTTTTATTCTAATTAATAATCGTCTGATTTTCAAAGTCCCATTAGCGTTGGATATGGATGAATATCATTCATGATCTCGATGAAGTTGAAATATGCTATACCACGCACCCCATCTATATTCACAGGTACCCCTAACAATCAACCAATTGGTACTATCTTGTGTTAGTTCACCAATATTATTTGGATGAGAGACCAAATAAACTTTGACTTCCCCATAATTTCCCATGTTTTTTTTGGTAAAACATTTACATCAGAACCCAAGTCTAAAATCAAATTGTCTATGTCATATTCGCCAATATGCACATTTAGTCTGAACTCTTTGCTTGTCCTCCTTTTTCATAGTACCTGATCCACTACCCTCTGCATGGTAGGAAATTCCCTTTATTACGCACAATGATCAATCATTGCATGCAATGCATTCAACATAGTTTAATCTTTCATCAATTTTAAACAAGTCTTCATAAATTATTTCAAAGTACTTACCTATTGAAGCGACCTTTCCAGGATAGTATGATCATAGACTGAAGGCATGTCAACCACATGAGGTGTAGATGATGTAGATGTGGTCCAATCTGGTCCTAGTATCTCCTTCCTTGTTTTCTAATACGTCTCTTTTTCTTGTTGTGGGTAAAAAATCAACATAGGTCCTACTGATTTCCTCACCCATTGCTCAATCTACGTCCCTTTATTCATCACATCATCCCCTGTCCTAGTTCCTTCACACATGATATCATATTTTTGGGGTCCTTTGTCATGCTTCTCTACTGATATATTTTGTACATTCTAATTCATATTATGCTTTTGATTCCCTCTTTCCTACCATTTTGCAAGTAGTTGTGGAAAATATTATGTCGCATGATCCAGTTCTCTACAATACGTGTAGGTTGTACAAGGATTCAGGAAGTCATGAGATAAGTGTCCTAGTTGATTACA
The DNA here is from genome assembly GCA_032191745.1 of Picea mariana. Classification (NCBI taxonomy): domain Eukaryota; kingdom Viridiplantae; phylum Streptophyta; class Pinopsida; order Pinales; family Pinaceae; genus Picea; species Picea mariana. The sequence goes on along the minus strand of JASDQU011104200.1, from coordinate 7,071 downwards.
ATTGTAGTATATTATTGGTCCTCTACCTCCTCTGCCAAAACCCCCTTTGTTGCAACCTCTTCCAAATCCTCCTCGGCCTCCTGTAATAAATCCTCTTGGATTGTTATACTAT
>JASDQU011104199.1:19898-45712 GCA_032191745.1 Picea mariana | reverse complement strand
CTTTTTCAAGGCGTTGAGTACTTTTCCTGAGGTTTTTCTATGCTATATTGATGTTTGGTTCTTAGCAAGTGGCAAGTTGTGAGGTGATCTAACTTGTAACCCAACTTCGAGATTTATGATTGGGTGTTAATGAGGCCATGTGCAAGTTTGGGGAATCTTGATTACATATGGACAATTTATTTCCATAATAAGGTAGTTCTTTTGGATTCATCGCATCAATTTTTAATTTGAAATTTCAGACCAAACCAATGTGGTCCATCATCTTAAAAAAATTTCGTGATGATGGAACACATTGGTTTGGTCCAAAACATCGAATTAAAAACTGATGCGATGAATCGTGAAATAACTACCTTATCATAACATTGGTCACAAAATTTTTAGAACATAAATAGTTCCATAATGAGTATCCTTGGATTGTCAATGAAAGTGATGATCAACCAATAAGGATATGGAACTGGCAATCTAAAACTTGCATATTTATCCTTATTTTCCACAATCATTATGTACATTGTAACATGTTCTTATTTTCATCCCAAGGAGGATTTGGTTGTTTTAGCCTCGTTGGATCAGACTGTTCGTGTATGTGATAATGGTGCTCTGACTAAGAAAATTGTCTCTCCAGCTAATGAAATTTTAAGGTTAACACATATGAACATAGATCTTTTTGGAGGGGTTGATGTTGTTGTCACATATGTTTTGGAAAGTCATGACCATTGAGTAAACTAGGCTTCTTTTCATCCCAGTTTTTCTTTTAAAACTTAAAACGTAAAGGGAATAAATTTCCATAACTATAACTTGAATACATGTGATGAGATGTGCATTTGGAGGAGTGTCATCTTTGTTCTTGGGAATGACCCCAACCATTATTTTTTGGCTCAAATTTTGGAACATGGAACTCCTTATCATCATATTAGGAAATTGTCTTTTTTTTAGATAGGGGTGTGCAAAACCTCCAATTGGGGGTAGTGATGGGCCTTCAATTTGTCACTTTACATGGCCCACATTATGTCCAAATTTCATACATTTTTCCTCATAATCCAAGACCTTCCTTGAAAATATTATCACTTTTGATGACCTATGTAGATATTATGACTCATTCTTATATAATAAAATGTGGTATTACTTAATCTAAATATGAATGTGATATATTCTTGATATTAAGTGTTTTTGTGGTTTTGTGTGATTCGAATCTTTAAGTTAATATGGTTCACAAGAAGGAAATAAGGCAACTATGGTGAAAGGATTTGACCCACATGACAAGTTTAACTCCTTTATTCATTGGCATAGACCACTTTTTTTAATGGTTGAAAAATTTAAGGGATATTGTCCCTTCACAACCTTCAAAGATAATAACACTTAAAGGAATACATAAAGACCCTAAGTGATTCAATATATTTCTAATATTGAGGATGTGATCAATTGACAAAGGAGGGAAATAGTTCCTTGAACAACATGCGAGAAATTAGGTAATTAAGGAACAACTCCCACCAATCAAGGGATTGATTATATGGGCTAGATAGGACTCTTTTCAAGTATAAATAGAGTCATAGATGATAGAGTACATATTTAGTATTGTGGTTTCATTTTCCTTCCTATTGTTCAAGATAGTTTGAATTGTAGCCAAGATGCAAATTATGCCCAAAAGATGTGAAAATATGTGAGGGCATGCATGTGTAGCTATCATTTGTCATTTCTGAAATGTACTAATATTGAACAACCAATAAAACCTGATATATATCATTTTTGAAATGCAAAATGTCTATGTAGCATACAAAACCAATTCATATAGAATAAAAAATATTCATAAAAAAATAATGTAATCAAGAAGTCATACACAAATCACCATATGGTCTTCATTCATTCCTTATCATTCACAACGCCCAACTTACAAATAATAGTGCTCAAATAATCTCACTAGCCATGGCATGAGTCCCTCTACTAAGACTAATCTTTAATGTGTCACTATCATTAAATGGTGTTACAACTCATCACATGGGAACTTCTTATCATCATTTCCCCATAGAGCTTCCTTTGAGCCTTGTTAATGAGGGTGAATTGTGTGAACTTGTTATTATGGAATTATAGTGGAATCTTGTGAGGAAACTATATCATTACTTATACCTTTTGGGATGAGTTGGAACAACTCTATGTTGTGCCCTCTTGTTGGATCCCTAGAATACTCTACATTGAAAATAGTGTGTTGACAAGTTGGAAAGGGATATATACATTTAATGTGGGAGCTATTCCTAGTACACCAATTGGGATAGTAAACCCTGGGGGATATCTTCAAATATATCCCTTGTATAATCCACATAGATATGTGGGATAGCACCTACCATGAAAACTCCAACATTCCAACATCCCATTCCTCAAAATATACACATGTGAGTGGAAGAATTCCATGACTTCCATTTTTTTGTTCAAGGGACACTTAAAACAAATTATACATTAAATCTATTTAGTCTAGACATTTTCTTACCATAGTAAAAAAACTACAAGCCCTATATGTTTTATTTTTTTACAAAGAACGTCAGTGAGTAATTATTGGCTATAAAATTGGTATGCATCCCTCATCCCTAACTCTATCTGGCATTGCATATGCTTCATTGAACTTTCTAGAAGCTTCAAAGCATAATTCTTGGACTTAATTAGTATCATTTTAGGATTGAATTTAATAATGTTTTTATTTAGGAGGAAAAATGAGCATCCAAGCTTCCTTGCCAAATTGATTATATAGGTTGCATTCAACCTATTTTATTTCTCATTCTCACCCTTTATGGAAATGTACTAGTGCACAACCCTAGGTTCCAAAACAACATCTTTCAAATAGATGCGCAGGCTTCGACGAAGGATAAGAAAATGTTTTTTGTGAAATATGTGGTGTTCCCTCCACACCGTCAAAACCTTGGAAATACGTCATGTTCATCTTCATGGGATTTTCCAAACAAAGATATATTTAATTTGTCGAATGTCCTAAATGTAACTTTAACAAAGGGGAACATAGGCCACTATGCCTTATTGCATCTACACTAGATGCTTATGGTTGGGTAGTGAGATATTGTTCATTTGAAAACAATTCATTGGAATAATTTTTTTTTTAAATAAGTGTTTTATCTATGCAATTTAATTATATATTTTGTATAGGACATTGGTTGAATGTTTCTCTCATTTGATAATGTTGTAGGACATACAAGAAAATGTGTATTTTTCAGATCTATATTCATTGAGTGAGGGAAATTTAAGTAGAATATAGGAAAGTGAGACATCTAGTAGGTCTAACGGGAGGAGATCAACTAAGGTGAGAATATCAGAAGAAAATTCCATAGATGCATGGAATTTTTTCTTGAGAAAGGAGGATCATGTTCTTATGATCATGAGAGCATATAATACATAGAGGTTCCCTTGAGGTACAAAAATGTAGTGAAACGATGGGTACCTAAGAATATTCCTGAAATAAAAACTAATTTTTGTGTAAATGAAAGTATATACCAGATTACTGCATCGTCATTACATGGTTTGGGGATATTTTCCATGGATGACATAAATGTATGTTATGATGGATTATGTTAGACCCTATTATATCTACAAATATTGGATACGATTAGTCCAATATACAAAAAATATGTGAAGATATGGCTTGGATGCAATTTATATACAACTAAAAGATAATGATCATAATAAATGAGAAACTATATATATTGACGAAAGGCCAAAAGCAACGAGGAATATTGCAGGCTTAATAAATAGTACACGACCCGCGACCACAAATAAGAAACCCAATTGCGTATTTTAGGGGTGTGAAGGGAACCGTGTATTCGTATGTGCAATAAAATCAATAGCTGGAGGGGAAGAGTTATTGATTTATTACAATTTGAATTGAATGTGTGTGTGTGTGTGTATATATATATATATATATATATATATATATATATATATATATATATATATATATATATATAGAAATTGCTATTATGGGGGAGGTACATATACTATTTTACTTAACCTGTAAACAATGACTCTTATATTTTCTGATTTTCATTATTTTCTTTAGTCACTCTTTACTTTTATGTTTTTAGCATCCCATGTTTTTGTCCCATGCATAATCATGACCTAACTTTATTTATCATACATTTGAATTTATTTCTCATGATTATGACCACTGTTCTAATTTTACTATAATGTGGCAGGCTGATCATGGTAAATCAATAGCCTAAGAATAGGTAAACGAACAACAATTTTTGAATTGCATTTAATGTGCATTCTATTTCTGTGGCGATCAATTATTTTGTTTGTTTACATAACTGAAATAACATTTATTTTGTTGAAATATGTAGTCGGTGGGCCATGATTTTGATGATTATTCGCTTGGTGAAAGGGATTTGTATGCATCCCCCAACCATATGGTATTAATAATAAAAAGATCAATCAAGCGAGTAGGGAACTGGCTCACTTGTTAGAAATTCTAGATCAAACTCCTAAAGGTGAAGAAAGGACCAGAGAAGTTATTAAAAGTCTTAAAAAATATAAGGTAATAAACATAATTTCAAGTGGTTTTATTTTAATGTCATAAGATCAATTATGAAATCTTGATTTTAAACTTTTATATTTTCTAAAAGAAAAAAAAAATTCTTTCTTATATAGAGATTTTTGGATCCTGTTAACCCTGACATGCATGGTGTCGGTAGTAGTGGCACTGCACAGATTCTGCAGAGTACTGTTGCAGGCCCTCGTATACCTTCTAGGCAACGAATATTCATATCGTCACCCTCCACACCATTAGGTTGGAGCCATGACACACACCCCCAAGAATCCACACAGGTAGGATCTAGAGGTGGCGACGGAGATGAGGCTAGTGATTTGGCAAACTATATGTTTTCTTTTCCTAAAGAAAGACATGTGACTATCATGGGGACCCTTAAGGGAACATTTATGGTCAACGAGCAAGGGATTCCATTAAATAAAGTTGAAGTCCCAACTAATTTTTAAAATTTTAATTTTTTCATGTTCTCTATGTAGACAAACATAAGTCATCTAGATTATTATTTTTAAATTAATAATCATATAATATTTTTGCTTGTAGGGAACAATGATTTTTACAGGGCCTTGGAGAACAAGGTGTTGCTAATTTTTGGGCCCACCATACGGGAGAGGTGGAATTCCCATAATTCCAACCTCAAAAAAGAATTGATGGATATTTTGAAATCCTTTTTGGTGTAGACACATTTAATAAAACCTTGGCCATCGCCGCAACTGGACAATATTTAAAATATACACAAGAAATCTATAGGAAGCACTTGAAATAAAAGGATAGGTACAAACATCCTTTGATGTTTCCAAAGAGGGAGTGGAAGGACCTTATTGAGGACACAAAAGAGAAGAAATTGACAAATGAAGGAAAAACACACTCTGGTCCTAGAAGGTAAATTATAATTTCAATTCAATACCTTTAATTTTTTTTAGATCTAAATAAAAGTGTGGTATATATTAACATAATTGAAAATTTTGATGATAGGTTGACTGACACTTCAAATTAAACAAAAGCAATGATTTCCAAATGTGGCTAGAATAGGCTAGGCCAGGGAAGCTACTTGAAGTTGCAGTCACAAATTGTAAGTACCCAAATATCTTATTTGTATCTCCTTCAAAATTTTAGGTAATTGAAACAGTTAACATTAAAAATGCATACTCTTATGCAATGTAGGGTGATGAGTTCGGTACTGAAACCATGGAGGAAGACCTCCAACTTGGTTACAAGTATGACTATAAAGCTGTAGTTGAACATTGAAAAATCTTGGGGCAGTTACCAAGAACCACTTTGCAGGATAAGGTAAATAAAATTCAATCCACATTAACCTTTCATTATTAATATAATGAAGTCATGTTTGATATCATCAATAAATTTAATGTGTTACAACTTTGTTTTAATAAGGGGAGCAACACTGTCAACCAACCCACTAGTAGTATTGGAGAGCAGTGTGTTGATAGCAGTTTGCAACCAGAAGATGGTTCTCCCATGCAGTCCCATCCACTGGGGTGAAAACCCATGATTGTGCCACAACTAAGGCACATGATGGTAATATAGATGTATTTTAATCGTATACTTAATAATTTTGCAGTTATGCATTTTGTACTTTTAATTTTTGTACTTATATGTTTATGATTGTCCTTATAAATTTTGTGGTTTCAATGGAATATAATGTTGTACTTGAGGTTCATATAGTTGAAGAGGAGCACGTGGGGCCAACCGTTCCAATGGTGTCTACCAGTGCACTAGGTAAATAATGACATTGCAGGTGTTTTTTATAATATTACTAAACTAGTTCAATGCTATTTAAAAAATGGCCATCTAAATTTTATATTTTTTTTCTTTTGTAGGTGATGCCTTGTCACAACAGACTCCATTACCCCATCAATACCCCACAAATAGGCATGCTATGTGTGAGAGGAATAAAGCACGATCATATTTTGAAGAGCATCTAGAGAACAAAGACATCGATATTGATGAAATGCTTAGGAATTTTAGACCTAAGAAGAAGAGACCAGCTAAAACTAAATGATGATGTACAATATTTTAATAACTATTTATAAAATATGCTTTCTATGAAATACTTTTTTGTACTCATGTTGGAAAAATATGAAATATAGATGGTTAGTTCTTATGTTCAAAACAAATTGAAATAAAAAAAAATTGTAGTTATTTTATCTTAGCTTTCTTGCATAGCTTTACAATCACATTCTATTAGTTTTGAATATTTTTTAATGCATATTTTCTAGTAGAAAATAGATTGGGTATTGGAGAATTGGGAAGGATGTGAGGGGGGAGGAGGGGCCATAAGAGCTTCCACATTCACATGGTTGGCCCTGTTCAGTAGGAATAATTTATTGGAGTCGTTTAGGAACAAACCTCCCTCGAACCAACGAAGAAAAAACAAAGTCAATGTTGACTTCATTGTTGCTACTTCAAATCAAGGGAGGCTGTTTGATCCAATATTAGACACATGGATCCAATAAATCATTCTCGAAACCAAGAGGAGCTCATTCAAGCATCTTCTAACACTCTCATAAAAATGCATCTTAGAGTAAATAATGCACTAAAAATATGACTTGTATTGATTTTGTAGATATTTATGGAGCTTGAATGATTTTGGAAGGTACTTTAAGATCTTTCTTCATCGAGTGAGGTAAGCTCAAGACAGACAAATGGTCATACAACTAAATAGGAGCATGCAAGGGCAACCATTCCAACTCTGCCGACTGTAATGATCCCCTATCGTTACGTCTACATTTAGTGATGTACAATAGGTAAATACTTTTTATTTTTACATTAGGAAATTTAAACATGGCCACATAATGAATAACAACACCATTGACACATCATCCTAATAATAATGACACATAATCACGCATTAACATAATTAACAGCGACACATAATCAACACATTAACATGATTAATACCAACTCATAATCAACACATCATCCTAATAAATAACGACATATAATCAACACATCATCATAATAAATAACGACACATAATCAACGCATCCACATAGTTAATAATGAATCATGATCAACTCATCATCATAAAAAATAACAACACATAATTAATGCATTGTCATAATTAATAACAATGAAAATCAACACATCACGATCAAATGAATACAGATAATAGTAATTGATCAACCATATCACTGAATATTAAAGGAAAATACTCACCCAACCTATCGTGCATGGTTAGGATATCCAAGACACATAAGAAACACTCAAGTCCAAGATTCATCTGATTGATTTTGACCAATTAAGGTCTCAGGACTGGCGACTGTTCTAAGGAACAAGTAGGTATCTAAATCCCATAGCCCAACATAAACCACAATCCAAACTATATCATCAATCTCACCTAATCATCAATTATTTAAGGCGCACTAGGATATTCTACTATACTTATCATTTTTCAAGCAACAATGAGTGTAAATGAGTAAAAGGATATTTTATAAATATTAATAAATCAAGAGTGTAAATACAATCTTAATCTCATGTAGATTAACTATACTTCTCATTTTAAGGAATATCTTATAGGAGTATGTAAGGAAGAGATTAAATTTCATAATCATCATGGGAACCCATAAGAAGATCAATATTCTTAAGCAATACCTTTTAAATTTAGCACCACGTTTACATTATGTATCCATTTTATAAAACAAATAAAAATCATTCATCATAGCTATTATTAAGAAGTTAATTTCTTGCATAACCCTCCTTGAAGAACTAAGAGGGTCATTCTTAACAACCACATAGAAGGATTCCAATGATACCTTATGCTTCTAAGGCCGAGGAACTATAATAAATTTTACCCCTAAATAAGAGTAGAGAAGATAATTCATATGTTGTCTTGCATATCCGATTAAATACCTAAGAAGATCATGACACATTAAAGTAATATAATAAGGACCTTATATGTCCACTTGCATGTCCATGGTTTAAGGATCAAGGGAAGACCCAAATCCCATTTAAATAATAATTTAAGAACCCAAATCTAGGTTATAAACCACTAAAAGGGCCAAAGAAAAACCACAATATTTTAGCAGTGAAATTAGACTCAATGCTACTTACATCACCACGAGTGTCGAAACTTAATTCATACTATTTATTTAGGAAAGATTTGAAATATCGATTAGTAGTAATATTTCTGGTGCTGGTAAGATCTTTACGAGGATTCCAATCCTCATTTAATTTAGACCATAAGTTTACGTAAACACTTCATTTGGGTTTCTTAAGAGATGACAACAACCATAAGGAGATATTAAATGACTTATAGGATTTGACCTCAACATCAACAAAGAGGATTTCTTCCTACAAGATACACTTAGAGATCTAGAAAGTGAGGTTCTACAAGTGTCCATCCTTGGATGTGGCGGCATGCAAGTAGATTCGTCAATCAATAAGCTAGATCAACATCCAAAATTATGAAGACTGGGATAGGGCACCAAGGTAGCGAAAATAAGATTTCAATGACTGAGGATGAAACCTTGACAATAATAAAGAAACATAGTCATTACTTCCAAGTCTAAGGCAGTTCCTATACCCTAGGGTGACAAGGGAGAATCCCCAAGGAAAATGCATTCAATCCCGAATTGAAGATATTGTTCTAAAACATTAAGGCATCCAAACTTTATTTAATTAATTTTTATGCAGAGAGGTCAAGGGACAAGGGTATCCTGCCAACCTTAGTGCACCCATACAATTTAGTTTAATGCCATGGAAGGTGTTGAGATAGTGCATCTACACTTCTAGGAATCTCATGGTGGAGGAAAAAAAGGCTCACGCCCAACAATCACAGATATCAAGGTAGAGTTCAACCATTCCAAAAGGACTACAAAAATAAAGAAAGAGAGCCAAAAGTTCCAATTGACATGGATGCAATATGATAGCAAATTTTCCACATTCAACGTCACACAACAATCACAAGGGTTCCTTATGAGCATATCCATTAGGCTATGTTTTCTCCAGACGATATCGATTTTTCAATAGAATACCTACTTGGTACAGAATTAAAAAAACCCTATCATTCACCATTTTTGTCTAATAAAATCACTCTTTTGAGGGGATAAATAACAATTTTCATCGGAATACTGAAACAGATTTGATTATTAATAAAACATTCCCTTTCAAAATAGTAAAACATTCATTCAGATTCAAATTCTCCTATACTATTCGAAGATCTTTAAAGAATCATTGAATCAAGGATTTTAGACTAGCAACGACTAACCAAAGAAATAATTTCGGGGTTTAAATTTTAATTTAATTAAAAAACCACATGGAATTTAAATCAAGACTAGATCAAAATTTGACTGATAGCGATTAAAACATTTCTTATATATATACATTCAAGTTCATATTCGAAACTAAAAAGGAAGTGATCAAATTATATGTTTGCATTCTATGCGTAAATGCGAGCATGTAGAAATTGATTATGGATTTAGAGAAGGAACACAACTTAACACATAATCTCGATTTATTTAGTTGAGAAAAATGTTGACAGTGAAATTTTTAGGAATTCGCTTCTAGAATTTATAAAAACATCAAGGAGCTTGTCTATTCAATCCTAAAATTTTCAACACAGTTACGCAAATGTAAAAAATCAATTATACAATGAAAAATCCCAATGCAAGTACAAATTTCAAATAATATACCGTAACCAATGACAGAGAATTCAAAGTTCTTCCATGATGGTGGTCCTTCCGACCTCCTGCTTGCTAACTGTATAGATTTCATCGGTACCTCCAAGCCAATGCTAGGGGTACTATTCTTCCTCCTTATCCCCCTGAGATGCAAAGGGTCCATGCACACAACCCATAATACTCTAGCTCCCAGAAGTCCTCGCAAGGTAAATCCACCACTCTCTCTCAAGCTAGGTATCCCAACTCTCACAAGTAAAACTAGTCAAAATAATTTGGCAGCATAACTTTACCAAAAACCAGTGTGATCCCATTCCCATCTAGACCATTTTCTTTATAGGAATTTTCTTACTGACACCTGCCACATGCACATTTTATTTTATTTTTAATTTAATAAATTAGAAATTTTCACCCTCTCCCCCAAGTTGCACAAGTAATTACTTATTTTATTTTAATTAAAAGTCAATTTCCCTCACCTTTCCTAAATGTGATCCTTAAATTGCTCCAAGTTGTATCTTTATTCCCCGGATTCTTATTTAATGACTGATGCATTACTAAATTTGAGTTGAGTTAAAATAAGAGTCTTCTTCTAGTTAGACTGGTTGTAGCTAGACTCTAGATATCATTCTATGCATACGCATATTCTCTCATATTTATTCCTTATCTTAAATTCCAATTTGGTATTTTCTTGCACACGTGTATTAAATAAAATATTTAGGTTTATTTTGTTTTACTTAATTCTTAAACTGATTTACCTCATTCCTTTTTAATTTAGTGAATAATTTCATTTAGTTTCCGTACAAAAACTTAGACTTAGGCTTAATTTTTTAATGAATAGGCTTAGACTTTCATTTGGAATTTATAATTAATAAATTACTCATTAATTATTCATATATGCTAAGGCCTAAATATTTTCAAGGTTTATAATTATTCTTTCAAGGTTTTCTAGGCCACCTAGATTCATTGACTCAAGTTTTATTTATGCGACGTGCCCTTCAAGATGAATCTTTGTTCTCCAAGGGTGCCACTCACCTTTGACTAGTTTTGGTAGTTGTCCAACCCTTAGAGTCAACACCCCATTTGGGAGACCTTGTGAGAGACTAAGGGATTCTAAGGAATAAGGAATCTTCCTTATTGCGTGCCCCTTAGAAATATTCATGAGCGATTGTCTCAGTCTTCTCTCAAGACATCATGGACCTCTCGAACTAGGTAATCGTTTATTTACAATTTAAGCCATGTCAGGATTTCTAGTAGGTTGTGACATGGATGCTTCCACACCTCTCCCTCAATATCTGGTTTATGTGCATGACCCCCTTACTCCTTATGTGAGTCATATTAACAAGCATTTGTCAACCTGCATTCATTAACAAAACACTGTCATTGATCCATATACAAAATGATACTATAGTCAATAATATGTCACATATGCATAAATAAAATACTCAAACCAATACAATCCACTCCCTGACTCAATCCGGATTCCAAGGAGGCTCATTAATTCCATAAACATCCACAATCTGTCAAGTGTCCTACACACTCAGGGAAAAATCGTCAATAGCATATTTCAATACATATATATCAAATAACATTAAATCAAAAGAATCAACACCATCGTAAAAATTCATAAGAGAAACAAATAACCATGTACTATAACCGGATCACTTGCACGGAAGTGTCCTCAAAAAATAATTTGATAACATGTGCTCGTAAAAGTAGGATGTTACATACACCCCCTCTTGTTTTAAGCTTCATCCCAAAGTTGTACAATATATATAATGCAGTAATAAGAGTATCTGACAAGATATATATGTATAGTATATCAAATAAGTAAGGAAATTGTTGATGCATATCATATGAGTCCTCCCATGTTGCTCAGTGTGGACTACAATTGTCCCACTAGACCTTGACTTGATAGACTATTCGACATTGTAGCTGTCAATTGCATTGGTCCAGAATGTAGATTGGCTCCACTATGAGAGCACCCTCATCCGACACCTGCAAGGAACTCATGTCAATCACATGTGTAAGATCACTAACATAATTTCTCAAAACAGATACATTAAAAACATCATGCATATGCCTCAAAGAATTAGGCAAGGCTAGTAGCTGGGCCTCGGGTCCTTTCTTTTCCACAACTTTGAAAGGTCCCAAAAACCTAGGAGAGAGTTTAGTGCCATTTCCATACTTTATCGAACTCTTGTGCGGTTTCACCCGCAAGAAAACTCTGTCTCCAACTTCATAATTGCGGTCAATGCGATGTGCATCAGCATAATTGTTATGTCGATCTTGTGAATATTTAATCTTGTGTCTTATCATTTGAATTTGTTCTTCCATTTCTTGGATCACTTGTGGTCCCACCAGGACCCTATCCTCAAGTCGATCCCATATCAACGACATCTGACATGGTCACTCCTAAAGAAACTCAAACAGTGCCATATTTATGGTACCTTGATAGTTGTTGTTGTACACAAACTCTACTAGTGGAAATAACACTTCCCAATGTTTCTGTTGGTCCATTACATACATACGAAACATGTCTTCCAAAATTTGTTTCGTTATTTATATCTACCCAACTGTCTTAGGGTGATATGTTGTACTAAGGTTCAGTTGTGTCCCCAAATCATCTTGGAAATTGGTCCAAAATTGTCCTGTAAACACTGATCCTCTATCAGATATGATCCATTTTGGTATGCCATGTAATCTCCCAATATTGTTGAAAAAAACTATAGCTATTTTTGGTGCCTGATACATCGTACACACAAGAATAAAGTGTGCACTCTTTATAAGAGTGTCAAATACCATGAAAATCGAGTGGTGTCTCCTTATTGTCAGTGGAAATCCAATTATAAAGTCCATCAAAATGACCTCCCATTTTGATTCCGGAATAACATGTGGTTTTAGTAATCCTACCAGATGTCTATGTTCAGCTTTCACTCACTAACATTATAGACATCTCACCATGTAACTAACTATGTCTGATTTCATTCCTTTCTAGAAGAATAAGGGCTTAAGGTCTACCCTCATATTCATGACTCCTGGATGAGCCATGCACACAGTTCTATGAGCTTCGCTTAATATTAATTTTCTCAATTCATTGTTAGGCGATATGTAAATCCTATTATTATGCCTCATCAATATGTCATTCTCCAATGCATAACCTTCAAACTTTGGTACCATCATGGTGTCTTGTCCAATATTTTCCTTAACCCTTTTGTACCAGTCATCGTTAACCTGTATAGTTAAAATATTTTTTCAAACATTCGTCTCAAGAGGTATTACCGAGAATATGCATGGTCTCTGACTCAACGCGTCTGCCACTCTATTCATTGTACCTTTTAGGTAAGTAATCTCAAAATTGTATTTGCTAAGTAATTCCGACCAATGCCTTTGTCGCACATTTAAGTCACTCTGCATAAATATGTGTTGCAATCCACAATGATATGTCTTTAGTTCAAATTTTCATCCAATCAGATAGTGTCTCCAAACTCTCAAGGAATATAAAATTGACAATAACTCCAATTCATGCGTTGGGTAGTTCTCCTCATTCCTTCTCAATTTCCTTGAAATGTAAGTGATCACTCGACTGTCTTGCATCAAAAATCCTCCTAAACCTTCCTTGGATGCATATGTGCATACCAAGAATTCCTTGTCCCTGTCGGGGACTTTTAGTATCGGTGTTGTTATCAACAACTCCTTGAGCCTTTGAAATTCTTCCGCGCATTTATAGGTCCAAAAATTCTTGTTTTTTCTTCTGCAATTCTGTGATCGGATTTGCTATCTTCGAAAAAAATTCGACGAACTGTCGCTAATATCCCGCTAAACCAATAAATCAACATACTTATTGTATGTTTGTCGGCGCAAGACATTCTATAATAGCCTCTAATTTCACTGTATCCACATCGATACCCTCACCAGATATGATATTCCCTAAGTAATGAATCTTTGATTGGTAAAGAGAACATTTCGATAGTTTCTCGTACAATTTGTTTTCTCATAGACACTATAGTACAAATCTTAAATGTTCGTCATTGCTCTTCTTTCATCTGAGAATATATTAGTATATCATCAATGAATACTTGAACAAACTTATCCAAGTATTCACAAAACACCCCATTCATCAAGCTCATGAATACCCCCGAGGCATTTTTCAGTCCTTACGGTAGGATTGTAAACTCATAGTGACCGATTCTTGTCTTAAATGCAGTTTTAGGGATATCTTCCTCTTTAATCTGTAACTAGTGATATCCTGATATCAAGTTGAAAACACCGTCACTCCTTTCATCTGATCAAAAAAATTGTCTAGTCTTTCCAATGAATATTGGTTCTTGATCATCACTTTGTTCAATTGACAGTATTCAATACAAAGTATCCATGATCCATCCTTCTTTCTTACGAAAATAACTAGTGCACTCCAAGGTGACATACTTGGACGTATAATTACCAAGTCCAACAATTCCTTCAATTGCTTCAAATCCTATAACTCAGGTGTTGACATTTGATATAGTGTTCTTGTGTTGACATTTGATATAGAAAACCTGGTAACTATTCTAAAAACATGTCTGCAAATTATCGTACTACCAGAAGGTTTTCTAATCCTTCCTCCTCTCCCCTTTTGTTTAGTGCTAATACTTCATATAACTTACATCCCTTGCACATTCTCTTCTGTAACTGTAGGGAAGAAATGAACCTCAAGGACACTCTCTAGTTTCTTCCTACAATCACTCTTCTTTGTCCCACATCATCTATTAAACTTAATCTTTACATCTTATAGTTGAGTATCGCATCATGTGATTCCAAACAGTTCATATTGATCACTATTTCATAAGATCCTAATATCGTGACATATAGGTTGTCCTTCATTACAAAATCTCCCAATTTAATGATACAACCCGTAACCTTTCCTCCAAACTTTTGTTTGGCACCCGAAGCCATTTCTACGTATTTAAAATCCTCCTGCTCGACTGCCTTTACCTTAATTCTCTTTAGCGTTGTAGTAGAAATAAATATCTCTATAGCACCTGGATCTGTTAGCATTAGAAATCACTCTCCTATTGTAGAGAGATTAAGCCCAATACCCATCATTTATTTGTCTCATAGGTTGGATGTTGGTTTTAAATGTGGATGGTTGATGGCCAAAAATCAACAACATGAAAGATGTTCAACATAGAGCTGGATGGGAAATGCATAGGGAAGTGAGGGACACATCAAATTTAGTCAGGAAATTGAGTTAAAGCGAGAGTGGATGGAAGAATTAAGAGAAGGGTGAAGGAGACTGCTCTGGGCATCAGGCCTTCCAGCAGCTCATAGGAGAAAACCCAAGCTTAAGAGAATTCTTGAGCTCAAATTTAGACACCAAAATATGTCTACAAGGGACATAGTCGCAACTGCAGTATGATCAAACCTCCATCATCCTGCAACTGCACCAGCTTGAGTGGATCCTCCATGCCTGATCCATTCAATGTAAGAAGGAAACAAATACACAGGTAAATGAATAAAATTGACCATGATGCCTCTATAGTCAAACCTCCATTACATAAGTATAACGATGATTAACATGAAAGTCTCAAGTTGATTACATAACCACATAACAACTCTGGTAGAACAAAATTACATATTGGGAGCTCTTCTCAACCAAAGACCCTTACAAAATCATAGAACTCTATCTATATACTCAAAAATTTCTCCATTTAGAGGCATGCTCGAGATTCCATGGAACTGCGTCTTCTTAGTCAGACTACACCTACAGTCGACTCTGCGCACGACTTCATCTGTCAGACATGATCTTGACAGTCTGGACTGCATGTCTGCCTCTGTGTCTCTGCTCTGTCAGACTGTGCATGCAGTGTATCTGTGCATGCGATCTCAGAACACCTAAGATGACAGTTTGACTTCACGGTCAGATGGTTCTGACCTTTCATTCATTGGGGAGATGATGCTCCACCCACCTCCCTTGCTTCATAACTTTTTCATCAGGATCAGGATGGTCCAAGTCAAACTTGGCACCTGGAATATGTGGAAGCCTCTCCTTGGTTGTCTACTGCTTCCTTAGACATTTGTAGAGGGACCCGACCAATGGATGTGGATGGAGATGATGAGGATGAGGTGATGGGCATGACTGGCAAGATACTGGGTATGTGTGGACATTGAGGTGTAAAGGTGCAGGGTGATGTAGCGTAGGGAGAGGACGTGGGGGAAAAGGGGAGGTTGTAGTGGTGTGTTATTTGTCGAAGGGGACATGACAACATGACAGAGGTGACATGGAAGGAAGTGGAAAAGGCAACGATAGGTGAGAGGAATTGAAGGGGGGAAGGAGCAGGTGGAGGTGACATGGAGGGGAAGTGGATGAAACATGCTAGGAGGTGAGAGGGGGGGCAAGAGCGGGAGATGTGATAGACAGAGGGGGAAATATTGAGTGGGAGACAAGTGTCAGGAGAGAGGGAGCCAGTAAGGGCAAGTGGTAAGTGGTATACTCAGAGGAGGGGGGACTGTTAAGTGGGAAAGGTCAGGGTGGGTTTGAGTTAACGAGGAGGCACCATGTTAGTGGGGGGCCCATGCACAAAAACCACCAACTCAAACCCCCCCTTCCTTAAAGGCATAATTTCGGGGGGGGTCCAATATGGATCCTGTGCTGTATATCTGAGCATGCAAATATCATCTTCTTATATCTACGCGTCCCTTAGCCCCACACGCTAGGGCATAAAAACTTAGGATAAGTGGTATTTAGTGGGTTTTTAGCCCATTTTCTTCACATATTGTCACCCAAGGGCCAAATCCAAAGGAAAAAATACCCCATACAATAATGTGTGATAACATTAGGCTCTATGGGGGATAGATCCCTCCTTGCAAGGCTCTAAGATCTCCTTCTACAACTCTAGTCTCCTTATGCATTGGGCTATGGAGTCAAGCTCAAAACACCCTATTGAGGAAAACAAACCGATAAAACAAAAAACAAAAATAAACACACATGGGCTTGATAGGAGCTTATTTATATACATTCCTAAACTAATTGACTTTTACATGGTTCTAGGTGAAAGAAAATTTCCACCATAGCCATTCAAGTAACTTCCTGACTGGAAGTTCTTTTACTTTGTCAATTATTGATAACAGACGATGCAACCATGAAAGGAGAACGATTACATCCTTCATATTTCCTCCAAAGGATGAAGTTGAGATAAAGCTAGGTGTCTCCAAGGCATGAAGGAAATGTAGCTCCATGTACTCGCTGATAGGATAATAAAATGAGTGGAAACTCTAGAAAATTTGTAACATACAATTTGATCTTCTCCACAACTGCTCACACATGGTTGAATATCTCTGGTAAGCACAGGTGGATTAGAAGTTGATGTAGGTTGAATGATCCCAGGTGGTGGTTTCTCGCTAACAGGCTCAAGATAGGAATCAAAATTCCCCATTTGTTGCTCCCTTTCTTCTTCTTGGCTCTCCCAAGGGTTAGAGTCGTAATCATCATAAACAAGGCCCATGGGAAAGTTCTTCATTTGGTATTCGACAGACCCAGGATGGTTGATTTCCTCATGATGATTTTTGCTAATGAATAGAGGATGGGGCTTTGATGTATGTTCTTGGAAATCCTGCATCTCCATATCAGAATTTGATCCATAATTGTCATACACAGGTTGGCTGCTCCTCAGGTCAGAAAACGGAGATGCAGGTCTTTGTTTCTCCTCATCTGAATAATCATGAAAGGTTGAGACAACAGGCACATCAGGAGCAGAATGCAAGACCTATAGAACTATGAAATCTCCATCATCATCCTCAGCAAAGCCGCTAAGAACCTATGCCTCAAGGACTGGAGAATCCTCTTTGCTTTCTTCATATTTGAACTTTTCTATCTTGGCAGAGAGTGATTTTACCAGCTCTACCAACTCACTCAGAGCATGTTTTTCCTCCTGTTCCTCATCCTTACAGCTTTCCTATGATGAAAATGAATGGGGAAGAGAAAGAACTAATTTCTGATATAAGTCATCATGCTCATCCTCACGGCCTACGTAGGAAGCAACGGTATCTTGAATACAATCGTTGTATCCCTCACAACAACTATGACAAATTAAATCAAAGGTATAAAACTTCTAACAATGAGCATTGAAAGCTGCATGAAATTCTCCCAGTGAAGAAATGCTAGAAGGGGTTAAAGAATGATACCACTCACGAGCATCCCCTGATAAAGAGAACATGAACATCTTCATTAATACATCATCATGATGTATCTCCCATTAGTGCATGATTTCATGAAACTAAATGAGATGCTGAGTAGGGATATCCTATTTATTCTCTTTAAATATGGGCAAAACATTAACCCATTCATTTGGAGTAGGAACAAAATTTGGAAAATCAGGAACAACCAAAAAATTAAAGGGAGAAAACATTTGAGCCAAGATTTTTTCCATCTCAAACTAGTGGATTCACCAATCAATCCTTCAACCATGGAGTTTCTAGGTGAATGATGTGTAGAATGAGCGTTTCTGGTCCTTTTTCACCATCAAACACCAGATCTGACCATCATGTACTCCCAAGGGCTACCAAGTGTAGCCAGAAGAAGCCACACTAAAACAATGGAGTTGAGACAGTGGAGTCACCTAAGTGGAGTCACCAGGTGCATAACTGCAATATTGGTGTACTAAGTTCTAATGCACCTTTAGAACCAGTAATATTTGTCGTTCAATCCTGGGAAAATCTTCAATATGTCCCCAACAACGATGCCATAAATGTTAGTACTAGAAGTCTCTATCTTATTGCAGAGAGAGTAAGCCCAATACGCATCAATTATTTGTGTCACAGGTTGGATGTTAGTTTTAAATGTGGATGTTTGATGGCCAAAACTCAACAAAATGAAATATGTTCAACACAGAACTGAACGAGAAATTGACAAGGAAGTGAGGGCCATGCTATAGAAATATTTGCCTCACCATTGCTATCTTGCACAGAGGGCCTTTTTCCATTTCCCTATGCAGACTTTTCATCCCTTTTTTGATGAATCTAGAGCTACAAATGAACATTTTTTCACATATATGCTCCCTAACTGCTATGCAAGAGGCGTATACGCTTGTTGCTCTATTACATCTCGTGTATATCAGGATTTGTGCCAGAAAATATAAAATGAGGTCAAGTTTCCATGTCACGATAAAATATTTCTGATCCTTGGCCTTCCATATACTGGAAACGTTCCGACTCGGCCCTTCAGTTGCATTTTGGAGGCTATAAGAGCACAATTTTGAACTATGGAAAAGAAGGAGAAAGCATTCAATTTTGAGAGAAAAGTTACTCTGGAGAAATTACTTCATATTGAGTTTGCATCCCTTTGTCCCTCAAGTGTGAACACAGTGTTCAGCCCCCAAGCTCTTCCCTTAATATTGAGAGGACCTCTTTGCCTCTTTCTCATGAGCTTGCCTTTGGTGGAGGATTGAAGTAGTGGGGACCCAGTTGGAAGGAACTTGGTTTCTTGGTTTTGAACCGTGCCGACACAGAAGTTTGTAATGTTGACACTTTTGTTGATCAATTATTAATAGAAATACTCCTTTCCCGTCCTATTGGTACCTTGCAAATATATGATTATTATCCATGGGCATGTTTTTAATGTTTATTAATGGATTATGCTATCTGATATGTTAACGTCTTTCATATCATCATTATATACTTTCTTTGCTTGTTTGTTGAGAACTTATCGCAGGTATAAAGCTTTGGGTCAAAGTGCTCAATGGTGGAACATCATCAAACATTGGATCAAGGTAGGTCTCTTTCTTATATTTCACATTAGTTTATATAGCATATGTTGGAATTGAGTTGATTTCTGCAGTCATACCTGTCTATTGTGGTTTACCCTTGGCCATAGAGAGTTTTTCCCTTGTAACAGAAATGGCAACTCCACTGGGGAGAGATCTTCCTTCTAAGGGTTGAAGTATTTTTTCTTCTTACATTGCTCTTTTTCCTTTGTGTTTCTTATCGTATCAGTGCTTGACAAATATTGTTCACTCTGAGTCTGAGTTTTCATCCTTTTACCGTTGCCTGACCTTGTTTTAAAGAATATACACCCCTTTTTCCCTGACAATCGTGTATACATGCTTGATGTCTCACTGCAAGAGGCGTATATACACTCTATTCTCTTGAACAGTCGTGTATACCACTTCCCCTTACTTGTTTTCTTGGTTGAGTGACTTTTGGGTAGTATTTAAAGATTGTTGAGCCTTCTTAGGTCTCTCTAGTGCCTGTTGAGATTATCTGGGATGACAATAAGCTTGTTTGGAGTTGAATTTTTGGGTTTAGTCTTTCTCTTGGTTTTCTATTTTTAATTTGTCCTTGGTTTTTGTGTTGTTTGCTTGGTTGCCTGGTATTCTTCTTGAGTTACTTCTTTTATACACTGTAGAATTCATCTGTCAAGTTGCTTGTTAGTCTATTCATTTTCTTTTTAGAATATTGAAAATACAAAAAAATAGGCATTTTACATTTGGTTGGCATTTTTGTCTTTGAATTTTTTCATTAGCTTAGCACACTTAGCGAAAGATCATATTTTACTTCTGGATTGCAGATTTGAAATTGAAGAATGCACTATTTTTATTAGCATATTATTCATTGAAAAGTTAAAGATAGACTTTGCATTATATCCATATTTGTTTTTTGGCAGAGTCATAACACCATGAGTTTCACCTCCATACCTTTTTGAGTAACCACGAACAATAAAATTTACGCTTTAAACTAAAATTGATTAGTCACAATTTTATTTTTAGGGTGCACAAACTAGCTTAGGATTTAGTGCCTTGGAATAGGATTTTGTGAGTAAACTTGTGAGTAAACTTCTCCAAAACTAGTCATGTGAGACTAAAGAAAAGTTTGATGTAAATGCTAGTCTCTTGTTGTTTAAAGTTAAGGAATGTTTGCAGGTATGTGATCATATACACCAGTTCTATTACATATTTCTAAATCATATTTGGATGATGAAATTGATGAGGGATTTTGGTTGAGGTACAAGTTGGGTACATGGTTGAGACAAGTAGTTGATAAGTTGGCACATACATGAGGTGTATAGTTGATGATGTTGGTACATATTGATGAGTCATAGTTGATGAGTATTTGACACATATGGAAAATCCTTTAGAGGGTGTTCACTAAACGTCACTTAAATCAACATAGGTGCCACCTGTTTGGAGAATTGAAGCTATCTTTCAGCCCCTTTTTTTAGGTTTCCAGTTTTTCCTGTTTCATTCTTGATTTTGCAGGAGCTATTTCAATGCGATGGAGATGAAATTGGAGAAACCAAAGGAGGTTTTTTCTCCAGAAAACTCATATAAAATAACCTCCTAAAGTTTTTTCACAGGTGTCATCATTGAGTAGAAACAAATGTCTGATTTGACCCCCTTTTTCAGCAGATTCGACCCAGTTTTCAGTTCAGATCTTTTTTGGATTTACTTGCTATTTTTGGCCAAGAGGATCGAATTTGATCTCGTGAGCCTCAAGATTGTATTTTTTTTATTTATATACATTTTTTAAATAGAGTAAGGGTTGTTGTACCATGTTGAATGGTATCATTGTATAGCTTTGGAGCTTGTGTACAATACAGTTTTTGGCAGAAATAATATACAAGCATTTACAGGATTCTCGTGGCACATCTTTTGGTGAAGTGTCCTTCTGTTATTTGTTTTTCCCTGTTATATATTATTTTCTTCTGATTATTCAATGGTAAATTAAGATCATAATTTGTTTAAATGTACACTCTGTGTCTAGATTTTGGATAATATTTATGTTTTCTGCTAGAGGATAGTGCCAAAATTCTTCATTGCTCTGCTACCATCCTCTCTTCTCACCTTTTCTTTCACACCACTCTACAATATCTAGAATCCAATTAGGGTTCTTATATTACACTGTAAGTTTCCCTATAGAATCTGCTTTGATTAAATATGTCTCTGTGACTCCATTGCCCAATGACCCTCATCTGTTGTTTCAACCCAACCAATTAAAAAACCAAACATTGCATTTCATAACTAGCCTAAGATCCATACTAAAACAAATATAAATCTGATAGAGAGATCCCTCTCTAAGTCTTCGATGGTTAGGTCCTAGACTCAAAGAGGTTTGTTGTTACCTCTGTGATTGCCTCTACATCCTTGGGCAAAATTACAGAGCACTAATAGAATCTAGAGGCGTCGATGAAGGGTTTTGTGTACCCTTCCTTCTTCAGATGTGCATGAGATTTTCATTTATCTTTATATTTAGATTTCTGATATTTGTGGCTTCCATATTTCACAGTGAGTGCATGAAACTTTGGGCCTTTGATTTTTCCCATGTTGATGAGCTTGGTTTTCTCTTGTGTCAAGGCTTCGATAAAATCCTCAAGAGAAGGCATCTTCCAGGTGGCTCCTGAGGTGAATCTAACAGAATGGAATGTGGATATGAATACATAGAATTCATGACCAAGCTTGGAGAGAATGGTGAGAACCATGTGTTTCTCCTCCTTCTATTTCTCAACCCTGCAAGATTTGAGTTGCGACAGTAAATCCTTGAATTTTGTAAAGAAATATTGGATATTGTCGAATCTTTTTGGATCCAATGTGAGAATATACACCTCCATCATGTGTCCCCTCATCTCATCCTATTTTCCAAATATCCCTTCCAAGGTGGTCCATGCTTCATTGGGAGTCTTACAGAAAGATATCTGAAAAAGGAGATCGAGAGAAATAACACTGCAAATTGTTCTGAATGCCTCATCCATGTGATTTAGGTACTTGGATTTTTCTATGGTTGATGTTGGTTCTATATCTCTATTCAAGGTTAACCTGTACAACTCTCTGTTTAAGAGATGTATGGATATTTTCTCCTTCCATGCAAAATAATTGTAAGGTGTAAGAATAAATTTTTTTTGTAAAACCATCTTTCCGCTGTCTTCAATATTTTGTACCAGTAAAAACATTTGGTGTAGCTTTTGATTAGCAATCCGTCGGCTATGATACCATGTAAATGTGTTGAACCTATGTGATCATATCCACCTCTAGCATGTGTCCCCTCATATCATCCTATTTTCCAAAGAGACCTTCCAAGGTGGTATAAGCTTCATTGGGAGTCTTACAGGAATATATGTGAAAAAGGAGATCGAGAGAAATAACACTCCAAATTTTTCTGAGTGCCTCATCCATGTGATTTAAGTACTTGGATTTTTCTATGGTTGATGTCAGTTCTGTATTTGTATTCAAGGTTAACCTGTACAACTCTCTGGTTCAGAGATGTATGGATATTTTCTCCTTCCATGCAAAATAATTGTAAGGTGTAAGAATTAATTCTTTTTGGAAATCCATCTTTCTGATGTCTGGAGGTACAAAATATTGAAGGCATCAAAAAGATGGATTTCCAAATAGAATTCATTCTTACACATTACAATTATTTTGCAAGGAAGGAGAAAATATCCATACATCTATGAACCATAGATTTGTACAGGTTAACCTTGAATACAGATACATTACCAACATCAACCATAGAAAAATCCAAGTACTTAAATCGCATGGATGATGCACTCAGAACAATTTGCAGTGTTATTTCTCTCAATCTCCTTTTTCACATATCTTCCTGTAAGACTCTCAATGAAGCCTCGACCACCTTCGAAGGTATCTATGGAAAAAATGATGAGATGGGGGGACACATGATGGAGGCGGAGATGCTCACAGGGGATCCAAAAAGCTTCAAAAATATCCAATATTTCTTTACAAAATTCATGGATTTACCGTCGCAACTCAAAGCTTGTGGGGTTGATAAATCGAAGGAGGAGAAACAAATGGTTCTCACCATTCTCTCCAAGATTGGTCCTAAATTATCTGTATTCGTATCCACATTCCATTCTGTCAAATTCACCTCAAGAGCCACCTGGAAGATGCCTTCTCTTGATGATTTTATCAAAGCCTTGACACTAGAGAAAACCAAGCTCATCAACTTAAGGTTGGTTGTCATTCATTTCAACCCTTGAAGAAAGCCCCGTAGCACAAAGGTTGAGTAATGGACCCAATATTTTTTGATGTAAATATGAATTTTTATTGTCTTTTCATGGTTTATAATAAGTAGAAATGGATGAAATCCAAATTGGTCCCCTTATGGTGAAAGCCCTCATGTGAAGACGCTTTGCGGATTGAGTTATCCTAGAAGTATGGTTAGAGAACCCATGCTTATTTGTGAAATAATGAAATTAATTTTGGTGAATTTTTCATTGAAACTATCCTATATGGATAGTGTTTGTCATGTCATTTCTAGTGGTATGTGCAACATCACATAACTCCTCACAGCTAGAGAATTATGGCCATGAGAAGTTGGAGAACCTAGGTTTGGGTAATGGACCCAAGTTTGTTTGATAGATAATGGTATGAGTTTTTATATATTTTTTGGTAATGCTATTCTATGTGGATGGTACATGTCGTTCCATTTCTGGTGGTATGTGGAATGTCACATAACTCCTCACGGTTTGAGAGTTACGGCCTTACGAAGTTGGAGGACCCTCTTATGTCATCTAGAAGACCCAAAAGGTCAAAGTAGTCAAAGTGGTTTAAGAGATTTTAAAAGGTATATAATAAAGTTAATTTATGAGTGTACTATAATTCAAAGTGAAGACAAAATAAATTGTTTAAATAATAAATTTAATGGAGAAATTAAAAGTGGGTTAACCCTAAAATAAGGAAAGTGGGCAAAGTGACCTAGAAGATGTTTTTAAGGAAGCTACTTGGAGAGTATAAATAAGAGGCAGGGCTCTCTCATTTTAGACACACTTAAGCATATTGAATACCTATAGGTGTATGAGGTAAAAAAATGATATATAATCCTTATTTCTGAGGGAAGGTGAAGAAAAGAAGTCCATAATTCAAGGAAGGATAAATTATTTTGATGATTCTTTCTAAGGTATGTTATTTACAGGCCATCTCCCCATTTTCGAAGTAACTCTTTTTCTAGAATGATTCAGACCGTGAAATTGATATTCCATTGAGGAAACATATCCAAGTATTTTTTTTAAAACATTCATCTTGTGGGTCACTATATTTTTGGAGTTACACTCTGTGGGAAATAGGGTTTGTGGATAGTCCTAAAACTAGTCAAAAACATGTGTTTCGGGTAAAAAATTCATAACTTCTTCATAACAGATCCAAATTTAGTAAAAAAAATTTTTTTGTTTATAGTACATTATTTAGTATGTTGTGTAATAGATTCAGATCGATTCAACATATATTCCGTGCGGGGCACGCTCTACAAGGTCACTCTCTAGAATAAGACAGAATTCAACTAGGTATGCCATTTTTGCTATAACTACTTTTCTGAGAGGTTACAAGTACTGAAACCTGGAGGAATTGAATAAAAATTGCTGAATAACATTGTGTATTAGTTTCAAATCTTTATTCATTACAGGTACAAAGTTATGATCATTTCAAGTTAGGGTTGTTGACTAATCCAAAACTAGTCATGTGAGACTAAAGAAAAGTTTGATGTAAATGCTAGTCTCTTGTTGTTTAAAGTTAAAGACTGTTTGTAGGTATGTGATCATATACACCAGTTCTATTATAGATTTCTAAATCATATTTGGATGATGAAATTGATGAGGGCTTTTGGTTGAGGTACAAGTTGGGTACATGGTTGAGACAAGTAGTTGATAAGTTGGCACATACATG
>JASDQU011104198.1:19523-30213 GCA_032191745.1 Picea mariana | reverse complement strand
GATTTCAGTTCAAAGCACCATGAGTTGTGCAAGGGGTGTGCTTTGGGAAAGTACATCAAGACTACTTTTCCGAACAGTGACAGTAGACTAGCAAGGATACTTGATCTTATACATTCAGATGTATGTGGCCTGATGTCTTTAGCATCGTTGACTGGATCCCTATACTATGTTGTATTCATTGATGACTTCTCTCGGAAGTCCTGGATTTTCTTCACGAAGACCAAAGGATAGGTCTTCAGTCGGTTCCAAGAGTTCAAAGCTCTTGTGGAGAACTAGACAAGGAAGAAAATCAAAGTCCTGAGATCGGACAATGGGGGTGAGTATACCTCCAAGGAGTTCATGGATTTTTGTGTAGGAGAGGGCATCAAGAGGAAGTTGACTGTTCCTTACAACCCGCAGCAGAATGGGGTTGCAGAGAGGAAGAAAAATGCCATTGTTGGGGCTGGGAGAACCATGCTACATGATTAGGGGCTACCACTATTTCTATGGGCTGAGTCATGCTACATTGCAGTTTATCTGTAGAATAGGAGTCCTCACAGGGTTGTGGGGAGCATGACTCCTGAGGAGGCTTTCTCTGGGAAGAAGCCTGAGGTGGGGAACTTTTGGATTTTTGGGTGCATCACTTATTCATATGTCCCTTCTGAGAAGAGGACAAAGTTGGAGCCCATGGTAGAGAGAGGGATCTTTGTTGGGTACAGTGAGACTTCAAAGGATTTCTGTATTTACCTTCCTTCCTTGAGAAAGTTTGTTTTGAGGAGGGATGTCAGATTTGAGGAGGATGGAGCCTTTAGGAAGTCTAGAGGGACAGAGAGAGGTGAGAAGTCTTCACCTCAGATTCAGGTGAGCTCGCAACAAACTACAGTGACACAGAGTTCGGGGCCACCAACTTCGATGACGACAGGTTCATAGGTGACAGGACCACAGAGTTCAGGTTCACAGGCTACCAGTCCACAAGTTTCAGGATCAAGTACTTCAGGGTCTACTACAGGATCACTATCTTCAGCAGATGGGGTTGAGTAGGGATAGTCCCCTCCACAGGACACTACTTCAGAGAGGAGGAAGCCGAAGTGGCTTCAGGACACTTTGAGGGAGGCACAGGGTTCAGTGCGGAATCCCAGGTAGGCAGTGAGGGAGAGTAAACCTCCTGAGAGGTTTTGCAGCTACATGGAAATGGTGAGTAGTCTTCAGGAGTCTGAGCCTTCCACTTTTGAGGAGGCCTCTAGTAGACAGGTATGGAGAGATGCCATGATGGAAGAGTACAATTCCATCATGAAGAACGATGTCTGGGAAGTTGTTCCTAGACCTAAGGGGAAGTCAATGGTGACTTCCAGATGGCTCTACAAGCTAAAGCATGATGTGGCTGGCAGCATTAAGAAGTACAAAGCTCGCTTTGTGGCTCGGGGGTTTTCATAGGTTGAGGGAGTTGACTATGATGAGACCTTTGCATCGATTACTAGATACACTTCGATCAGGGTAGTGATCTCCATTGCAGCAAAGATGGGTTGGAAAATCCACCAGATGGATGTGAAGACCACATTTCTGAATGGTCTTAGAGAGGAGTAGGTGTATATTGAACAACCATTGGGCTTTGAGGTGCATGGGAGAGAGTATCATGTGTGTAGAGTGAAGAAGGCATTTTATGAACTGAAACAAGCTCCTGGAGCTTGGTATTCGAGGATAGATGCCTATTTGCAGCAGTTGGGTTTTGAGAATAGTGAGGTGGATCACAACCTATACTTCATTGTGGTTGGAGAGGATCCTCTCATTCTTCTACTTTATGTGGATGATCATTTCATTACAAGGGCAGAGAGACTCATCAGCGGATGTAAGGAGAGCCTTGCTTCAGAGTTTGAGATGACTGATATTAGACTGATGCATTACTTCTTGGGATTGGAGGTTTGGCAGGAGCCTGGACACATCTTCCTGGGACAGGGGAAGTATGTGTGTGATATCCTGAGCAGATTTTAGGTGGGAGATAGCAGGCCCATGACCACTCCCATGATTACCAACTGGAAGAAGCTTCATGCTTCTGAGTCATAGTTGGTGGATTCCACTTTGTATCATCAGATGATCGGGTCATTGGTGTATTTAGTCAATACCAGGCCAGATATTTGTTTTGTTGTCAACACTCTCAGTCAGTTCATGGTGGAGCCTAGGAGAGTGCATTGGGTGGCAGCAAAACATGTGCTTAGGTATCTTTGTGGTAAGGTAGATTATGGTTTGGACTATCATAGAGGAGATGGAGTTTGTCTGGTTGTCTATACAGACTCAGATTGGGCAGGATGTGTCAGTGACAGGAAAAGCACTTCAAGGTGTGGCTTCGGATTGGGATCAGTAGTTGTGTCTTGGTTCAGTCGGAAGCAGAATTCAGTGGCTTTGAGTTTGGTAGAGGTTGAGTATATGGCAGCTAGTCAGCTTAGTTGTGAGGCCCTTTGGCTTCGCAAGATGCTAGTGGGATTGTTCGGTGTGTAGTTGAGGTCTACCATGATTTACTGTGATAATCAGAGTTGCATCAAACTCTCGGAGAATCCAAATTTTCATGACCGGTCTAAGCATATCGAGATTTAGTATCACGTCATCCGTGATTATGTTCAGAGAGGAGCTGTGGAGCTACAATACATATCTACAGATGAGCAGGTTGCAGACATACTCACCAAGGCATTGAACAGGGGCAAGTTTGTATTTTTCAGGGACAAGCTTGGAGTGGTGAGTAACACTTTCCTCGATATGAGGGAGTGTTANGTGAGATGCAAATTAAAAGATAACTTTATGACTAAAGTGAGGGTGAGTGAAGAGACACCAAATCTCATCCACCCATCTAATCTAATATCAACTGTTAGATTAGAAAACCCCTCACCTTCCCTCATGAGGTCAACTAGGACAAGAGGGCGCACCCATTCTTGGGTAGTTCATTCATTTTCTTATTGAGAGAGAAAGAGAGAGATGGGAGAGGTCAAGCTTGAGAAGAAAGACAACATTTGTTGAAGGAGAGCATGCATCCCAAGGCAAAGAGTAGCACGGATTTCAAGGCAACAGGCAGTAAAAAAGAATAGGTTGTACCATACAGATTTCTGAAGGCCGTACAACAATAAATGTGCACAGAAATTGAGGTGGACAGCAGATGTGTTTTCTGAGAGTATTGGCATGCTTTTCAAGGCTATCGTACACCATTTAATTGGCACAAAAATTGAGGAAGGAGATGGGCACACTTTTCTGGGTGAGAAAATTTCATACAGTCCGTACGGACCTGCACAGAAATCGAGGGCCGTACCACAGAAAATTATGGGTGCGTTTTTCAAGGTGCTGGCACATTTTTCAAGGCATTTTCCCTGCTGGTTTTTCCATACAGTCTTAGCAGAGTTTTGGCATGAATTTCGAGACAGTCCGTACAACATTAATTGCTAGGACAACCGTACAGTTGTAGGAATTTTTGGGACAGAAATCAAGGAGCATTTTCCAGGACTGTTCACAAGGATTTTTTTTGCAAAAGAAAGTCTAGATAAGTTTGTGTAAATTTCTGAAGATGAATATGCTGTAAAAGAAATTTCTTAGAAGCTCAATAATAATAAAAAGCCCTCTCTCACTGGTTTTCCCATTGTGGGTTTTTCCAGTGTCAAAGTTAGACCAAAAATTCTTGTCTCTAAATTTTTTGAGTTTTGCATACTGCTGATATTTTATTTCTACATTTAAAACCATGTTCAGAATCCTCATGTTTCAGTTCTGAAGTTTATTTTTTGCTAAGTTTTTATATGCTGAAACTGTGCTAAAACTGGGTTTGGGCATTTAACTTTGGCTGGAAAAAAAAATCAGCGAGACTGAAACTGGGTTGGGGTCTGAAATTTTAACACTTAAGTACTCCTTTCAGAGTACAAGGCGGTGGCTCTAGTTTCTCAATCTGTAATTTTGTCTCTGGAGGAGGAGGGGGAGCTTCTAGACCAGAGTTATCTTGCGAAGAGCCATAATCTTGAGATCGAGTGGCTATATCGATTTTCACATCGACCATGTTGATACATACATGATCATTATCTTGCGGCGGTGGGTTTTGACTCCCATCGGTCGCATTTTCGACGTTCGAAGAGATCGAGGCTAAGTGTTGGTTATGTGGGAATGGATTCGTCAGCACAGTGGGTGGTAGATTCAAAAGCCTCACAACCTCCATGAGTTTGGGGTATAAATGCGTAAGGTGGTCATCGGTACAAATTTTACAAGGAAGCTTCACCTTACATTTCTCTTTCTTTCCCTCTCCAACATTATCATTCGGTTTCCCATTATTATCTTTGTTCTTGGGTTTATTACCATTTTTCCCACCCTTATGATTATTTCGACCTTTCCTTTTATTCCCGCCTAATTGTTGGTCACCATTTGGGTTTTTCGATGATTGCACAAAATGTACATTCGCCGATTGAGTGGGGTTGGAAGACATAGATGAGGTTGGTCCTCTAGCATATTAGTTTAGAGACAAAGTCTTCAAGTGGGTCGTCGTCGAGTTTGTGGACTTTACATTGGCGGATCCTACAATGCCATTGGCATGAGGTCTGGGTTTTTGCCTAGGGTCATAACTTAACCACGGTGCTTCTGGATATAACATCCGAGACTGAGCATATATCAAATCTAGCTGTTGGGCTCTAAAGATATCTTCTTCCTTAGTGGAGACCCCATAAGTAGAAACGTCCTTTGAGATAGGAGGGTGCAAAGAATTTAAGAACCATTCTAGGAGAAAGGTCAGGGGTATAGGAGTCTTAATCAATCATCTCTATCTACGCCACTCCTGGATATGATCTAAGATATGAGTGGTGGTGTCCTGGCGTAAAGTCGACAAACGGTCAAGGCCAACATCATAACGAATGGGCAATTGAAATTGGTTGAGAAAGACCATCACCAACTGATTAAATGACCCATATGTCCCCCTAGGTAGCTCAATATACCATTTCACAAAAACTCCAATGAGAGTGTGTTGAAACAATCGTAATCTAATAGAATCATGGTTAAAGGAATTTGATAAGTACCAAAGGTGAAAGGTAGTGACGTGATCACCAGGGTCCTCTCCATTCTTACCTTCAAACTTTGGGATGTCCGAAGGAAGCTTGGTAGGGATGGGGGGTGATGTGGGATCATGACTCACCGAGTCATTCATTAACTTAGCCAAATCTGGTAGATCAAGCGTGGCCAGAAAAGGGAGATGGGGTTGCTACATCTGGCGCCATCCTCTCACAAAAGATTGTGCGTTGGGAACTGCATCCCACCCAGGATTTTGGTAAGAACCAAAGCCCTGTTTGAAATTATAAGGCCCTCCTCCAGGTTGATTCGTATAAGGTGGGTTGGGCATCATTCCAGCAGGAATGTTCTGATGAGGGTTATGAAAATTTTCCCCAGACGGATTAGATCTAGGCTGGGGGTTATAAAAGGTGCCACCAACCAGATTGGATCTAGGTTGGGGGTTGCCCAAAGTGTAAGACTGACCTCCTCTAGATAGGAACCCAGAGGATTGAAGTGGATTCGTCATGCCAAAATTATTGGTCGGAATCGGCACCGAGGAGGTAGGGATATAGGACGGAACTTGTCTGCCAGGTTGGTTGTTCCATCCAACCATAAAAGGATTAGACTCGGGGTTAAGAGCATGGACACTTCCTATATTAGGATTCATTTGAGGGATATGAGAGCCTCCAAACGGAAAAGGAGTGTAAGGAGGTGTAGTGCCCCCAAGTCCAATGCTACCGTTATGGCCAGTAGCTGGGATGGCAGTCGAAAACTGTGAAGTGAAGTTAGGCATACCATAGGAAAATGGACTAGAATCCATAGGGGTGGACTGAACATTGTAACCCAGTGAATGACCAAGACCCCCAAATAGGTTCGACGCAAGAGATGAAGCATTAAATATAGGCCGAGCCATAGTACCAGTATGTGCCTCCAACACTGCAACCATAGTGGTTGCAGGAGTCGAAGGGGTGTCATTAACTATAGTGGGTATGGGATTCGAAGAATTCATAGTGTTCTGGAGACTAGATTCAGTACTCATCCTTGTGGAACCACAAGTCTGAAAGGTGGATGTGTGTGTACCACACCTAATAACTCTACACCTTTTAGAAGGCAAGAACTCGAAATCCGGTGGGAACTGTAACAACCAATGGGACTAGTGGGGATGCTGGTACAACTCCACAATGACTTATGACTCTACAAAATAAGAATATCCTGAGGCCAACTAGTATTCAAAGAGCATACCAAAAGTCGAACGACCCATATGCATGCAAACGGGCTAAAGTGGCTAAGTGGCCTCCCTCGCTAAAGAAGGTATGTCTCGTCCAAGAGGGACCTGGGATTGCCCGCTAAAGTTTGGAGGTAACATAATCAGTTATAGGGGACCTCGTAGGCTTAACAACCAGTCAGTCAGATCCCCATGGAGAGGTAATCCTCCATAAAGGTTGTGTGTTTTCCGACCCCTATCTGACCCTGGGTATAAGCAGAATAACCCCTGCAAGTAACCTATGAGATACATAAGTCAAGCAACTAATAAACCATTGTATAACCAATGAACAGGCAAGCAATCATAAGTCTGGATTACCTTATGGTTAGGGTAGCAAAGCCTGAAACCTTGAAAGCACCACCTCTCACAAAGGTATGGGTACTAGCAAGATCCCCAAATATGAATAAATCCACAGAAATATCTCTGACGCTAGGTGAGTATCCTGGGATTATCCCTTCAACTAACTTCGTGCAACCTCGTGATTAACTCTAGTGTGAGCAGAGCCTCTTGATCTTACCAATTATACAATGGAATTCTCAAATCCCTGTCTCAGAGACATATGCTGATTTAATTGCCTTGGAGAAGTTTACTCACAAAATCCTATTCCAAGGCACTAAATCCTAGACTAGTTTGTGCACTCTAAAAATAAAATCATGACTAATCATTTTAGTTTAAAGCGTAAATTTTATTGGTTGTGATTACTCAAATGGGTATGGAAGTGAAACTCGTGATATTATGACTCTGCAAGAAAATAAATATAAATATAATGCAAAGTTTAATTTTAATTTTTCAATGAATGATATGCGTATAAAAACAGTGCAATTTTCAATTTCAACTCTGCAATTCAGAAGTAAAATGCAATCTTTCAGTAAATGCACTAAGCTAATGATAAAGATTTAGAAGAAAAAAATCCTAAGCAATGTAAAATGCCTATTTTTTTTGTATTTTCAATATATTAAAGAGAAAATGCATGGATTCAAAAGCAATCCTGATATATAAATTCTATTGTGTATAAACGAAATGACTCAAGCAAAATACCAAGTAGCCAAGCAACAAACCAGCGTTCAAGGAAAAATAAAAAATGAAAAACGATGAGAAAGACTACGCCCAAAAATTCAACTCCAAACAGGTTTCCTATCAACCTAGAGAAGCTCAACAAGCACTACAGAGACCTAAGAAGTCTCAACAATCATCAAATCCCACCCACCAGCCACCAAACCAAGCAACCAAGCAAGGAAATAAGGTGTACGCAAATGTTTAGAGAAACAGAGCGTAGATACGCAGCTCACAGTGAGACGACACGGGTGTGTACGTGACTGTCAAGGCAATAGGGCACGTATAGGCTTGAAAAAAAGGCCAGGCAAGGGTAAAAAGGCTAAAAAATAAGACCCAAAGTGAACAGAATCTGTCAAGTAGTGATACGACAAGAAATACAAAGGAAAAAGAGCAATGCAAGGAGAAAACATACTTCGACACTTAGAAAGAAGATCTCTCCCCAGTGGAGTCACTAATTCTGTTCTAAGGGAAAAACTCTCTATGGCCAGGGTAAACCACAACAGATAGGTATAACTGTAGAAATCTACTCAATTCCAACATATTCTATATAAACCAATGTGAAAGAGAGATAAGGAAGAATCCTACCTCATTCCAACGTTTGATGATGTTCCACTGTTGATTACTTTGACCCAAAACTTTGTAACTACAACAAGTTCTCAACAAACAAGCAGAGAAAGTATATAGTGGTAATATAAAGGGGTTAGCGCATTAGATAGCATAATCCATTAATAAACATTACAAATATGTCCATGGATAATAATTATATATTTGCACGATACCAATTGGACGGGAAAGAAGTATTTCTATTAATAAATGATCAGCAGAAGTGAAAACATTACAAACTTCCGTGTGGGCACGGTTCAAAACCAAGAAACCAAGTTCCTTCCAACTAGGCCTCCACCACTTCAATCCTCCATCAAAGGCAATCTCATAGAAAATAGACAACGAGGTTCTCTCAACAATAGGGAAAGAGCTTGTGGGCTGAACACTATGTTCAGACTTGAGGGACAAAGGGATGCAGACTCAATATGAAGTAATTTCTCGAGAGTAACTTTTCTCTCAAAGTTGAATGCTTTCTCCTCTTTTTCCATAGCTTGGAATTGTGTTCTTATAGCCTTCAAAATGCAATTGAAGGGTCGAGTCAAAACGTTTCCAGTATATGGAAGGCCAAGGATCAGATATCTCCTGTTGTGACATGGAAACCCGACTTATTTTTGTATTTTCTGGCACAAATCCTGATGTACGTGGGTTGTAGTGGAGCAGCCTGCATATACACATGTTGTACAGTAGATAGGGCACGTATATGTGGAAAAATATGTATTTTTAGCTCTGGATTCATCAAAAAGGGATGACAAGTCTTCATAGGGAAATGGAAAAAGGGCCTCTGTGCAAGATAGCAATGGTGACGCAAATCTTGCTATAACAACTACTCCTTGAGGAGGTGCGCTACATTTTTTTGGTGCTGCAGCTGCAGCTGGGGTGGTATTTCTGGTTAAGATAGCACTTGTGTTAATGTTTATCTAATTGGACTTTCTTTGTGAAACAAAATCTATCTAAGAAAGCTTGTTGGGTTTTTCCCCCATTTGGAGTTTTCCTAGGATAAATCTCTTGTGTTATTTTTTGTCTCTTGTTTATGTTTCTACTGCTCAGTACATGATATATATATGTTAATGGAAATGAAGTAAAAGAACACTAGTAACACTAATGCTTTGTAAATAGGGAAAATCCAACAAAAAATATATCACTTGGCTTTTTGTTGCCATTGTCATGGTTAAGGTGATTTTTTTCTCCAAGGAAAACCTCGTGGGAAAATCCAAGGGATGCTTCCCCACATTTTTGGACGACATCCATAGTAATATTGTCAACATAGACTAGTGTGCCTCATCCAAGGGGTTTCAAATCAAACACATGCTGATATGGAACTAGCTGAAAACCCAATAACATTGGAGATCATTGGTTGAGTTAACCCCTTGGGCTTCTTGTTTTTTAAAACTTCACAAGGAAACTTAAGGGATGCTTCTTCACATTAATGGATGACATCCCTACTAAATTTATTGGTGTAGACTAGTGCCCCTCACATAGGGCGGTGCAAACTAGGCATTTGCTGGCATAGAACTAGCAAGACGCATATCGACATTGATGACAACTAGTTGAGTAAACCCCTTGCGCTATAGTTAAGGAGCTAAATCCTAAGGGTTAAGTTTATTGTATGTTTTAGGGATACATGTTGAACATGCATTGCATAAATTTTATCTATATTCATAGGAACAACTTGGAACTTTATGAATCATTTCATTAGCCAAAAAAATGAAAAAAATAGAACATCTATTAAAATAAAATACAATGTAAAAAGTGACTATCATTTAAATTTTAAATGTTATATTATAGAGCTACGAGTGGATTATCTTATTTGAATGTGGGATTTTCCTACTCATTTAACCAACAAGTGTAAAATATTATTTCATTATTTGGAAGTCATATCTTGATTGTATAAAAAATCTTGGTTATCACAGTAGGAATGCTTCCCTACCAAAATAAATGATATATAATTTTTAACTAGTACTTGGAGGGTAGTAGAGTATTACATGTTGTAGGATGGTTGTCATGAAAGATAATTTGATATCCACACCACTTTGAAAAATTGTTTCTTACATCGAAATACCTACCATAATGTCAAAGATTCAGCTTAAGATAAGTCACTTAGAAACCCAACCCCATTATAAAGTAAAATGTTTTAAAATAAAAGAACGTATATTAAATGGAATCAAGCCTTAAAAACAATGATTTCAACTTGTGAAGAGAACCTTTAAGGAAGTATATGTGTAATAATTTTTACAATTCATATGATGAATTTTTGTATGCTTATTGTATCAAGTGATTATTAGTAAATGTAGGGAAGAAAAAATGTTTGCTTACCATAATGAGCATTGTATGAATTTCATTGCTCAAGAACCTAGTGAATTCTACTTGATTGGAAGTCACTAATATAGTGCCATGGATGCAAATAAAAGCAAATCCTTAGGGTATGAGGGAAATATATATTGAACAAAATATTTTGATTAAAAAATCTTAATAACCGACTATAAGAAAACATCAATTACTTGTACTTTGTAATTTTGGTAGGTTGATTTATTCAATAAAAGATTTGGGGGCTCAACAATAAGAGCATCATATAGACCCATTTAAGGGCATCACATGTCACTTACAAGGAATTGAACCTCGATGGGGAGGGTAGCAACCATTCCTCCCAACCACTTAAACTACATCCATTAGACACAAATTTGCTTTAATAATATTAATGCCATTTTTATATTTTTATTAAAATAGTTATTAATAATGTATACCATTTTAATTAAGAATGGATTAAGGAAACAAGAGATTAAAAAAGAAAAA
>JASDQU011104198.1:4721-15762 GCA_032191745.1 Picea mariana | reverse complement strand
CAAGGTAAGTGTTTCTCTTCCCTAGGCGCCTAAGGGGGAGAAAGTGCCTAATGTGGGTCCTAGTCAAAGTAATTTGTGAGATGCAAATTAAAAGATAACTTTATGACTAAAGTGAGGGTGAGTGAAGGGACACCAAATCTCAGCCACCCATCTAATCTAATCTCAACTGTTAGACTAGAAAATCCTTCACCTTCCCTCATGAGGTCGACTAGGGCAAGAGGGTGCACCCATTCTTAGGTAGTTCATTCATTTTCTTGTTGAGAGAGAAAGAGAGAGCTGGGAGAGGTCGATCTTGAGAAGAGAGACAACATTTGTTGAAGGAGAGCACGCATCCCAAGGCAAAGAACAACACAGATTTTGAGGCAGCAAGCAGCAAGGAAGAATAGGTCGTACCATACAGATTTATGAAGGCTGTACAACAATAAATGTGCACAAAAATCGAGGTGGACAACAGCTGTGTTTTTTGAGAGTATTGGCATGCTTTTCAAGGCTGTCGTACAACATTTAATTTGCACAGAAATCGAGGAAGGAGATAAGCACACTTTTTTGGGTGAGAAAAGTTCGTACAGTCCATACGGACCTGCACAGAAATCGAGGGCCATACCATAGAAAATTTTGGGTGCGTTTTTCAAGGTGCTGGCACATTTTTCAAGGCATTTTCCCTGTTGGATTTTCCATACAGTCTTAGCAGAGTTTTGGCATGAATTTCGAGACAATCCGTACAACATTAATTGCTGGGACAGCCGTACAGTTGTACGGATTTCTGGGACAGAAATCAAGGAGCATTTTCCAGGACTATTCAGAAGGATTTTTTTTGCGAAAGAAAGTCCAGATAAGTTTGTGTAAATTTCTAAAGATGAATATGCTGTAAAAGAAATTTCTTAGAAGCTCAATCATAATAAAAAGCCCTCTCTCACTGGTTTTCCCGTTGTGGGTTTTTCCAGTGTCAAAGTTAGACCGAAAATTCTTGTGTCTAAATTTTCTGAGTTTTGCATATTGCTGATATTTTATTTCTGCATTTAAAACGATGTTCAGAATCCTCATGTTTCAGTTTTGAAGTTTATTTTATGCTAAGTTTTTATATGCTGAAACTGTGCTGAAACTGGGTTTGGGCATTTAACTTTGGCTGAAAAAAAAAATTAGCGAGACTGAAACTGGGTTGGGGTCTGAAATTTTAACACTTAAGTACTCCTTTCAGAGTACGAGGTGGTGGCTCTAGTTTCTCAATCTGTAATTTGTCTCCAGAGAAGGAGGGGGAGCTTCTAGACCAGAGTTATCTTGCGAAGAGCCATAATCTTGAGATAGAGCGTCTATATCGATTTTCGCATCGACCATGTTGATACATACACGATCGCTATCTTGTGGCGATGGGTTTTGACTCCCACCGGTTGCATTTTCGGCGTTTGAAGAGGTCAAGGCTAAGTGTTGGTTATGTGGGAATGGATTCGTCAGCACAGTGGGTGGTAGATTCAAAAGCCTTGTAGCCTCCGTGAGTTTGGGGTATAAATGCGTAAGGTGGTCATCGATACAAATTTTACAAGGAAACGTCACCTTACGTTTCTCATTCTTTCCCTCTCCAACATTATCATTCGGTTTCCCATTATTATCTTTGTCCTTGGGTTTATTACCATTTTTCCCACCCTTACGATTATTTCAACCTTTCCTTTTATTCCCGCCTAGTTCTTGGTCACCATTTGGGTTTTTCGATGATTGCACAAAATGTACATCTGCTAACCGAGTGGGGTTGGAAGATATAGACAAGGTTGGTCCTCTAGTAGATTGGTTTAGAGACAAAGTCTTCAAGTGGGTCGTCGTCGAGTCTGTGGACTTTACATTGGCGGATCCTACAATGCCATCGGCATGAGGTCTGGGTTTTTGCCTAGGGTCATAACTTAACCGCGGTGCTTCTAGATATAACATCCCAGACTAAGCATATATCAAATCTAGCTGATGGGCTCTAAAGATATGTTCTTCCTCAGTGGAGACCCCATAAGTAGCAATGTCCTTCGAGATAGGAGGGTGCAAAGAATTTAAGAACCATTCTAGGAGAAAGGTCAGGGGTATAGGAGTCTTAATCAATCACCTCTGTCTACGCCACTCTTGGATATGATCCGAGATATGAATGGCGGTGTCTTGGCGTAAAGTCGACAAAAGGTCAAGGCCAACATCATAACAAATGGGCAATTGAAATTGGTTGAGAAAGACCATCACCAACTGATTAAATGACCCATATGTCCCCCTAGGTAGCTCAATATACCATTGCGTAGAAACTCCAATGAGAGTGTGTTGAAACAATCGTAATCTAATAGAATCATGGTTAAGGGAATTCGATGAGTACCAAAGGTGAAAGGTAGTGACGTGATCACCAGGGTCCTCTCCATTCTTACCTTCAAACTTTGGGATGTCTGAAGGAAGCTTGGTGGGGATGGGGGGTGATGTAGGATCATGACTCACTGGGTCGTTCATTAACTTAGCCAAATCTGACAGATTAAGCGTGGCTAGAAAAGGGAGACGAGGTTGCTACATCTGGTGCCATCCTCTCACAAAAGATTGTGCATTGGGAACTGCATTCCGCCCAGGATTCTGGTAAGAACCAAAGCCCTGTTTGAAATTATAAGGCCCTCCTCCAGGTTGATTCATATAAGGTGGGTTGGGCATCATTCCAACAGGAATGTTCTGATGAGGGTTATGAAAATTTCCCCCAGTCGGATTAGATCTGGGCTGGGGGTTATAAAAAGTGCCCCCAACAAGGTTGGATCTAGGTTGGGGGTTGCCCAAAGTGTAAGACTGACCTCCTCTGGGTGGGAACCTAGAGGATTGAAGTGGATTCGTCTTGCCAAAATTATTGGTCGGAATCGGCACCGAGGAGGTAGGGATAGAGGACGAAACTTGTCTACCAGGTTGGTTGTTCCATCCAACCGTAAAAGGATTAGACTCGGGGTTAAGAGCATGGACACTTCCTATATTAGGATTCGTTTGAGGGATATGAGAGCCTCCAAACGGAAATGGAGTGTAAGGAGGTGTAGTGCCCCAAGTCCAATGCTACCGTTATGACCAGTAGCTGGGATGGCAGTCGAAAACTGCGAAGTGAAGTTAGGCATACCATAGGAAAATGGACTAGATGACATATGGATGGACTGAACATTGTAACCCGGTGAATGACCAAGACCCCCAAATAGGTTCAAGGCAAGAGATGAAGCATTAAATACAGGCCAAGCCATAGTACCAGTATGTGCCTCCGACACTGCAACCATAGTTGTTGCAGGAGTCAAAGGGGTGTCGTTAACTATAGTGGGTATGGGATTCGAAGAATTCCTAGTGTTCTGGAGACTAGATTTAGTACTCATCCTTGTGGAACCACAAGTCTAAAAGGTGGATGTGTGTGTACCACACCTAATAACTCTACGCCTTTTAGAAGGCAAGAACTCGAAATTCGGTGGTAATTGTAACAATCGACGGGACCGGTGGGGATGCTGGTATGACTCCACGACGACTTATGACTCTACAAAATAAGAATATCCTAAGGCCAACTAGTATTCAAAGAGCATACCAAAAGTCAAACGACCCATATGCATGTAAACGGGCTAAAGTGGCTGAGTGGCCTACCTCGCTAAAGAAGGCATGTCTCGTCCAAGAGGGACCTGGAGCTCCCTGCTAAAGTTTGGAGGTAACATAATCAATTATAGGGGCCCTCATGGGCTTAACAACCAGTTGGTCAGATCCCCCCGGAGAGGTAATCCTCCATAAAGGTTGTGTGTTGTCCGACCCCTATCTGACCCTGGGTACAAGCAGAATAACCCTTGCAAGTAACCTATGAGATACCTAAGTCAAGCAACTAATAAGCCATTGTATAACCAATGAACAGGCGAGCAATCATAAGTCTGGATTACCTTATGGGCAGGGTAGCAAAGCATGAAACCTTGAAAGCACCGCCTCTCACAAAGGTATGGGTACTAGCAAGATCCCCAAATATGAATAAATCCACAGAAATATCTCTGACGCTAGGCGAGTATCCTGGGATTATCCCTTCAACTAACTTCGCACAACCTCGTGATTAACTCCGGTGTGAGCGGAGCCTCCTGATATTACCAATTATACAATGGACTTCTCAAATCCCTGTCTCAGATACATATGTTGATTTAATTGCCTTGGAGAAGT
Source organism: Picea mariana (assembly GCA_032191745.1). Taxonomy (NCBI): domain Eukaryota; kingdom Viridiplantae; phylum Streptophyta; class Pinopsida; order Pinales; family Pinaceae; genus Picea; species Picea mariana. Next base: position 11,604 of record JASDQU011104198.1, on the reverse strand, counting down.
TTACTCACAAAATCCTATTCCAAGGCACTAAATCCTAGACTAGTTTGTGCACTCTAAAAATAAAATCATGACTAATCATTTTAGTTTAAAGCGTAAATTTTATTTGGTTGTGATTACTCAAATGGGTATGGAAGTGAAACTCATGATATTATGACGCTGCAAGAAAATAAATATAAATATAATGCAAAGTATAATTTTAATTTTTCAATGAATGATATGCGTATAAAAACAGTGCAATTTTCAATTTCAACTCTGCAATTCATAAGTAAAATGCAATCTTTCACTAAATGCACTAAGCTAATGATAAAGATTCAGAAGACAAAAATGCTAAGCAATGTAAAATGCCTATTTTTTTTTGTATTTTCAATATATTAAAGAGAAAATGCATGGATTGAAAAGCAATCCTGATATATAAATTCTATTGTGTATAAACGGAATGACTCAAGCAGAATACCAAGCAGCCAAGCAACAAACCAGAGTTCAAGGAAAAATAAAAAAATGAAAAATGATGAGAAAGACTACGCCCAAAAATTCAACTCCAAACAGGTTTCCTGTCAACCTAGAGAAGATCAACAAGCACTACAGAGACCTAAGAAGGCTCAACAATCATCAAATCCCACTCACCAGCCACCAAACCAAGCAACCGAGCAAGGAAATAAGGTGTATGCAAATGTTTAGAGAAACAAAGCGTATATACGCAGCTCGCAGTGATATGACATGGGTGTGTACGCGACTGTTAAGGCAATAGGGTGTGTACAGGCTTGAAAAAAAGGCCAGGCAAGGGTAAAAAGGATAAAAACTCAGACCCAGAGTGAACAGAATCTGTCAAGCAATGATACGACAAGAAATAAAAATAAAAAAGAGCAATGCAAGGAGAAAACATACTTTAACACTTGGAAAGAAGATCTCTCCCTAGTGGAGTCGCCAATTCTGTTACGAGGGAAAAACTCTCTATGGCCAGGGTAAACCACAACAGATAGGTATAACTGTAGAAATCTACTCAATTCCAACATATGCTATATAAACCAATGTGCAAGCGAGAGAAGGAAGAAGCCTACCTCGTTCCAACGTTTGATGATGTTCCACTGTTGATTACTTTGACCCAAAGCTTTGTAACTGCAACAAGTTCTCAACAAACAAGAGGAGCAAGTATATAGTGATAATATAAAGGGGTTAGCACATTAGATATCATAATCCATTAATAAACATTACAAATATGTCCATGGATAATAATCATATATTTGCACGATACCAATTGGACGAGAAAGAAGTATATCTATTAATAAATGATTAGCAGAAGCGAAAACATTACAAACTTCTTTGTGGGCACGGTTCAAAACCAAGAAACCAAGTTCCTTCCAACTAGGCCTCCACCACTTCAATCCTCCATCAAAGGCAATCTCATAGAAAATAGACAACGAGGTTCTCTCAACAATAGGGAAAGAGCTTGGGGGCTGAACAGTGTGTTCAAACTTGAGGGACAAAGGGATGCAGACTCAATATGAAGTAATTTCTCGAGAGTAACTTTTCTCTCAAAGTTGAATGCTTTCTCCTCTTTTTCCATAGCTTGGAATTGTGTTCTTATAGCCTTCAAAATGCAATTGAAGGGTCGAGTCAAAACATTTCCAGTATATGGAAGGCCAAGGATCAGATATCTCCCATCCTGACATGGAAACCTGACTTCATTTTTGTATTTTCTGGCACAAATCCTGACATATGCGGGTTGTAGTGGAGTGACCTACATATACGCATGTTGTACAGTAGATAGGGCACGTATATATCGAAAATATGTATTTTTAGCTCTGGATTCATCAAAAAGGGATGACAAGTCTTCATAGGGAAATGGAAAAAGGCCATATGTGCAAGATAACAATGGTGACACAAATCTTGCTCTAACAACTACTCCTTGAGGAGGTGTGCTACCTTTGTATGGTGTTGTTGCTGTAGCTGGGGTGGTATTTCTGGTTAAGATAACACTTGTGTTAAGGTTTATCTGATTGGACTTTCTATGCGAAACAAAATCTATCTAAGAAAGGTTGTTGGGTTTTTCCCCCATTTGGGGTTTTCCCAGGATAAATCTCTTGTGTTATTTTTTGTCTCTTGTTTATGTTTCTACTGCTCAGTACATGATATATATATATATATATGAATGGAAATGAAGTAAAAGAACACTAGTAACACTAATGCTTTGTAAATAGGGAAAATTCAACATAAAATATATCACTTGGCTTTTTATTGCCATTGTCATGGTTAAGGTGATTTTTTTCTCCAAGGAAAACCTCGTGGGAAAATCCAAGGGATGCTTCCCCACATTTGTGGACGACATCCATAGTAATATTGTCAACATAGACTAGTGTGCCGCATCCAAGGGGTTTCAAATCAAACACATGCTAATATGGAACTAGCTGAAAACCCAATAACTTTGGAGATCATTGGTTGAGTTAACCCTTTGGGCTTCTTGTTTTTTAAAACTTCACAAGGAAACTTAAGGGATGCTTATTCACATTAATGGATGACATCCCTACTAAATATATTGGTGTAGACTAGTGCCCCTCACATAGGGTGGTGCAAACTAGGCACTTGCTGGCATAGAACTAGCAAGATGCATATCGACATTGATGACAACTAGTTGAGTAAACCCCTTACGCTATGGTTAAGAAGCTAAATCCTAAGGGTTAAGTTTATTGTATGTTTTAGGGATACACGCTGAACATGCATTGCATAAATTTTATCTATATTCATAGGAACAACTTGGAACTTTATGAATCATTTTATTGGCAAAAAAATGAAAAAAATAGAACATCTATTAAAATAAAATACAATGTAAAAAGTGACTATCATTTAAATTTTAAATGTTATATTATAGAGCTATGAGTGGACTATCTTATTTGAATGTGGGATTTTCCTACTCATTTAACCAACAAGTGTAAAATATTATTTCAATATTTGGAAGTCATATCTTGATTGTATAAAAAATCTTGGTTATCACAGTAGGAATGCTTCCCTACCAAAATAAATGATATATAATTTTTAACTAGTACTTGGAGGGTAGTAGAGTATTAAATGTTGTAGGATGGTTGTCATGAAGGATAATTTGATATCCACACCACTTTGAAAAATTGTTTCTTACATCGAAATACGTACCATAATGTCGAAGATTCAGCTTAAGATAAGTCACTTAGAAACCCAACCCCATTATAAAGTAAAATGTTTTAAAATAAAAGAAAATATATTAAATGGAATCAAGCCTTAAAAACAATGATTTCAACTTGTAAAAAGAACCTTTAAAGAAGTATATGTGTCATAATTTTTACAATTCATATGATAAATTTTTGTATGCTTATTGTATCAAGTGATTAAATGGAATCAAGCCTTAAAAACAATGATTTCAACTTGTAAAAAGAACCTTTAAAGAAGTATATGTGTCATAATTTTTACAATTCATATGATAAATTTTTGTATGCTTATTGTATCAAGTGATTATTAGTAAATGTAGGGAAGAAAAAATGTTTGCTTACCATAATGAGCATTGTATGAATTTCATTGCTCAAGAACCTAGTGAATTCTACATGATTGGAAGTCACTAATATAGTGCCATGGATGTAAATAAAAACAAATCCTTAAGGTATGAGGGAAATATATATTGAACAAAATATTTTGATTAAAAAATCTTAATAACCAACTATAAGAAAACATCAATTACTTGAATTCCCTCGAGGAAGGGAATTCAAGTAATTGATGTTATGCAGAAACAATACGTCCCTCGAGGAATTCATAACTTGTTATGGGGAATCTGACAAGTCAGAGTTATTTGAATAACGATGCATAGGTTAACTGGCCTGCAATGAAGAAGTGGGACATGGACATGGACTATTTGAGGTTACAGGAGATGTGGAATCTGTTGTAGGTCCAGTTGAAATGAAGTTCATGGACTACTTTGTCTATGTTGATTCTAAGGGGAGCGCCCCCTCTATCTATTCGACCCTAAATTTGGAAAGAAAGTGCCAGCTCTGGCTTGAAATTACGAAGTGGTTGACTTTAGAAAATATATGTTTTCATTAGTAGGGAGTGGAGCGACCAGATCATGGGTGGCTAATTGTTGGACTTGCTGGATTAGGGTCCTTAGTCCATATAGACCCAATCAACGTTTCCATGTGGAATGCAGTCATAACGGGCTTCAAGAAATGGACACTATTTCCCACAGATGTGGTCTATCCAGGTGCATATCCTAGCTTAGACCTAGAGTTCATTTCAAATCCATTCTAGAGAATCATATGCAAGAATCTAAGTTCCAACTTTGGAGTCGAAACTAATTAAGGGTATCACAATATAAATTTTAAATTTTAATTTTTTCATGTTGTTCGCAGTATGTCCTCTGTTTTTGAGGAAGTCAAATCCATTATGTACATGTTTTAAATTTAAATTTTTTCATGTTGTTCGCAGTATGTCCTCTGTTTTTGAGGAAGTCAAATCCATTATGTACATGTTATAGTTTTTTTTTTATTCTGTTATGTTGCAGCAATTGAAGTTGGGGTGAAGACTAAAGCATATTCTAAATTCTATTCTAAATTTTAAAGTAAAATTGTTTCAAAAATATTATTGAAATTGCTAGTTATTTTAAAAAAATTCTTGCAATTTGCATGTTAGATGTTTATAACTATAAATCTAAATCTAATTCTTTTTGTTAGTGCTTATTTTTCAATGCTACATGGTATTGGTAGGAAAATGCAATTTTTTTTAGAAACGATTGTTTATTTCAAGTTCTCAAAATGAACAAATGGACAAAGATATGAATGAATAGTTATCATTAGATTGATTTATATTTATGTTAAGCTTAAGTGAAAATATATTAGAAGCATTGTAAAAAATAGTCAATTTTATTAAAAAAATATTATAAAAAATCCAATGATTTAACTGTGTACTTAAAAACTTAATACAATTAGGCACATAACTTTACGATCCACTAGGCCACCATCCACTCTTGTTCAATTAGAAACTTTTATGCCATTAAAAGTTATAATGAGCAGACCTATTTCCTGGGCATATTTTGGGGTTTTGCAAATGTGTTTTGACATAGACTTTCAAAAACAATTTGGTGTTCATGAGAGTACCACCTCAACTACTTTCTTGTAAAAGGAACTGGGATCTATAGTGGAATATTTACAACTCTTTTGGCCATTCTTCTAAACAATATAATTTCAAACATGATATACATGAGGCATTTACAGCTAATACAAATTATCTTTCATCTCCAATGATAGAGTTTGGGCTCAAAGTCTGCATGTATCTAAACTTCTATACAATGAAATATGTATGACATTAAATCTCAAGTGATTTTTAGCTAATTTAGATGTCACACAAAGTGTAGTATCTTAGCATCTTAATTGTAGAAAGGATAAGAGTCAACTTTAATGCCACCTCTCTCATATTTAGTTATTGTAGAATATACAAGGATCTTCATTGCCATCTAATTTGCTGACAGTTGTGCATAAATAAGCAACTCTCTATCATATTTAGTTATTGCAGAATATACAAAGATCTTCATTGCCATCTAATTTATTTGCTGACAGTTGTGCATAAATAAGCGGCTCCAATGTACTTTCCTATTATAGTTTGGGATATCACAAACCTTAGAATAGGTTATCTCCCTTTTCATTAATTTCAAACAGAAGGGAAACTGTTCTTCACAAATTGCTGATTTAGAGGGTTATTCTAATTTTTTTTTATTACCAATCTTTTAATTTTGAGCTGGTGACTTCAAACCGAAGATGGACCATGCTTCACAAATGTGATTGCTGATTTGGAGTGGTATTTTGATTTTGTTTTATTACCAATCTTTTGATTTTGAGCTGGTGGTTTCATACAGATGCAAAACCATTCTTTACAAATGTGATTTCTAATTTTAAGAGTTATTTTGATTGTGTTTCATTATCAATATTTTGATTTTGAGCTGTTGAAGCTCATGGACCAGACACAAATTTATACTTATTAGGAGCACATGTTATCACCATGGCATGGAAGGTACACACCATCTGCTAACATTTATTGGGAGGTTTGCACCATCTACTTATGTTACTTTGAATCAAACTTCCTACTGAAACCTTGTTCTATGAGTATCTTCTTCTTGGTATTACATGATCACCTCCTTTGGAAATTCCTCCAGAAGTTTCTTAAACATTCGTATCTTGGTATTACATGATCACCTCCTTTGGAAATTCCTCTAGAGGTTTCTTAAACATTATTATTTACAGTTCTAACTTTTAATTGATAGTCAAAATCACAACGGGGTGACTGTAGTCTAATGCATGCAGTTTTAAGTACACAAATCCCTTTTTGTGGAACCTCAAAATTCTAATAGAGGCCATATATAACAGGGCAGGATTGGAATTTTTTTTTCCTTCATTTGCAAAAGTAGTCCTGAAAATCATTTCATAAGCTCTCCAATAACTCCAGTGTCCCAGCTATCATATCATATGCACAATGCTTGAACTATAGCTTCATATTCCAGTGTTCCCAGCTATCATGTCATATGCATAATGCTTGAACTGTAGCTTCATATTTTCTGTGGTAAATGCAAATTGGTTTGATGACGATTATGATCATTTTGACTTGGTAGAAATGGAGGCATTCATATTTAATTGGTTGCTTCTTAAAATGATGAAGTTACAATAATCATTTTGTCTGCGTACTTTACACCCTTTGAGACAAATGCTAGTATTTGACATTCCAGAGCCTCGACAATGGAAATGGTTCCCTTTCACTACACTTCATGATAAAATGCCATATGATTCGGCTATATGTGACTGTCGTGGGATTGAGAGGCAAGTGTTGATATTGATTATGCAATTAAGGTTCATAGATCTAGAATTCTTGTCAAAATGAG
>JASDQU011104197.1:29961-40268 GCA_032191745.1 Picea mariana | reverse complement strand
TGAATGGTTTAAGTATAAGTTGAAAAAGGTTTTTAAATTGTACTTGATACTGATTCACCCCCCTCTCAGTATCAACACAATGGGTGACCTCCCAAGTTAGATTTTGATTATAACACCATGAAATCTACTGGATACTCCCAAGAATCCAAGGATACTATTATATCTTCTAATATACCCTCAGGTTTTATTGTTGATCTATCAACTAATTGTAAATTTGTGGGTGTATTACAGAGATTAGACAACTGTAATTTATTCATGGTATTTTTAGTCATCACATTAATTGTTGCTCCTATATATTTTAATGTGTTTGCAATCACAATGTAATTGATATGAATTTTTACAATTGGACTACCAGGATCAACATATGTTTTCATATAGATTTTGTTATCACCATAACAATTTTCAGACAAGGTCGAGGTCTCAAAAATTTAGCAAGGAGCTACATCGTTGTGGAGGCATGATAGTTTGGAGAAAAATGGTCACATATAGCGGTGCATGGATAAATATAGCGGAGACACGGAAGTGATCGGACCTAGCCAACCATAGATCTCAGGTGTCATAGATCAATGACCAAGATGCATATCAGAGATTGAAGTAGCGTAGAGGATAAATATTTGAGAGTGGGCCGGGGAAATACCATGATTTCAAAATGTGGACACGCGGTGCTCCCTAAAGTATATCAGGGGGAAAAGCGAGTGAGCATGAAACTGCTCAACCACGCCTCGATGTCACATGTTCTAATTCCATTTGAATACGTCAAATCAACAATTCGAGTGGGGAAAGGCAACGACCAGTGAAATCACCTCATGCCACTCATTCAGGTACTCTACGTTCATGTGATGCCAGGTAAGCACCGCGAGATAACTAAATCAAAGGCTAATCATTCGAAATAGATTGGTCAAATGTGATAAACCAATGTACCTACAGGTACTCTTGTCAGCAATTCATTATTAAACTCGATGACTATCGCTCTTCAAAATATGAATGGCGTTATTCTGCTTCGGGCAATCAATGCTTCATTCGTAAGTAGAGTAATCTCAAACTAGATCAACTTCCTAAGTTCTGTGAAGCTAAGGAAGATGAAAATCGTGTTTTCTGCAAAACTGGGAGACATGGACCAAGACAATCAAACAACATCCAGTGAAATAGGATCTTCCACTAACAAGGAAAATCCTTCGATGAGTAAGAAAGAGAAGTCGATCCCACGGATACTAGCAACCAAATTTCATACTGATCCTGCGACCGAACCAGAATCAGAGGTCAGACTGAATCCTATCATGAGGGATTTAATCCTCAATGGACACATGGACAGGCACTACAAATGAGTAGTAAAGAGGAAGCAGAGCAAGCAGTAGAAGACAGGATTCAGAGCTGAGGTGGTCGAAAGCATCAGGGAAAATCAACCAGTCTGGTTGAACACTCTAAAAGAAGAAATCGACAAGCTGGAATAAGTTCTCAAGTTGAATTGAGTACTTCTCATAAAGTTTTGGACATATGGCGTTCAATGAAAGAGCCTCAAATATGTTATACCTATTTATAATGCTCCCTGTAGTGTAGGAGAATAGTTGTTATGCGTTACTTTTTTGTGTAACCGATCTCTATCTTTAGACTATGGGGAAGGTGTGTCCTTTTGAATCCCGCATGTAATTTTTCTATATATATATATATCATTCCAAAGATAAAGAAAAGATAGATGGAAGAGGGGGCCTGCCCTTCTTGAAGGTAGACTTTATAAAATCATGGAGTTAAACTGAATATATGATGCAGAAGCAATTTGTGAACTGTTTATGAAAAGATTCTAATCGATTGCAATATGAGTTATGTATTCTTTCATAGTGTGTGTTTCCTATGTCTTTACATTTCCATTTGCAATTTCTTATTTTAAATTGGAGAGTTAAAAGTCTGGAATTCGTCTGACGATGCTCTAGACTTAGAAATTTAAATTCATGTGATTCTCTTCTCAACTATTTCAAAATTCATTTTAATATTCTCTGAAGGAGTTATGTGTTTTCCTTTTTCTTCTTTTGCCATGCAAATTTCAATTTGAAAACTCAGACTCATTGCCTCACTCAGCCTTTCTCTTCTAGATAGTTCTAATGAACTTCCACTTCATTATTCATTTTTGACTCCATATCCCAAATGTCAGCCCCCATTTCTTCAACAACTTTATAATACCCCCCAAAACAAACCAAATCTAGCCAATGATTTCCAAAGAAATATCAAGTGACACGAGAGAGCCCTCTCTGAGTTGAGCAGGCTAGTGGCCAGCTCTAAAGTAGGTTGAAACAATTACCTCTTTCGTTTGTCTATTCCGCCGAATAAAATTTACAGAGTGCTAACATTATGTTGTCATTGTCGGGGACATAATTGAAAAAATCTTCCCTGGGAAAGAACGACATGGTTGAGTTATAAGGTTTGAGAGCAATAGACACTTAGGAAAATATTGGTTGTATTCCCGCTCTGGCGACTCCACACATCAAAAATCAGTTTGAAGGTGATTCCACTGGTAGAAGAATCCAAAAATTCAAATATTCAATGGAGACTCCACTCTCAATGCATAATCCAACTTCCAAAATATTATTGGTGACTCCACTCAAGCTTCAAATGTAATTCACAAGACTCCACTGGAAAATGATATCCCTTGGCAAAGGTATTAAAAGACATTATGGAAGAAAACAAGTACTTAAAATTGGATTTTTTCCAAGGCATTTTATTTTTTGTTATAAGTTGCCTCTGGTCCTTCTTTGAACATGTCAAACAAATGTTTCTTTAACTACTGCATTCTAATGATGATCATGAGTATATTGCAATTGTATATCCTCCTCTTAAAGTTGTATATGCATATCCTCACTGTATCACTGATTTTGATAAAAAAAATTCAATCTGGGTCATGTGATAACCATGACCAAGTTGATGATCCCCATGAAGCCAAGGCTGATATTTCACCTCATGTACTTGATCCAACATCCCCCAAGACTCAGCATAAATACATACTCTTTAATCTACCCCATTTCCTCCATGATTTCCTTCCAAAGTACTATGAGTGCTTACCTGTGTTTGACGGGGAACCTGATGCCATCTCAGCTAAAAAACACATTCAAGGGTTTGAGAATTTTATAGATTTGTTTGAAATTGATAGTGAGGATGTTTGTATGAGATCCTTCTCACAATCCTTAAAGGGTGATACCAAAGACTAGTTTTAACATTTGCGGCCAGAGACAATTAGCTCATGGGAGCAATTGAAAATATCTTTTTAAAGTTTTGGGGCAAGAATAAATCTTTGGATATACAACTTACAGAGTTCTACGCCTTAAAAATTCAAAGCAATGAAACTATTTCTACATTCAGCATGAGGTTTTCTAGTGTTTACTACATTTTTTCCAAATAAATTCAACCCACTGAAACCGCTGCCATGCTCCATTATGCTACTACTCTTCATATAGATTTGTCCTTCCTCCTGATGGAAAGAAGACCTAAGTCCTTACAAAAAATGTTTAATGATACTCAGGACATTCAACACAACATCCAAGCATGTAAACATATCCAAAATGAGGGGTTGAATGCTCAAGAATATGAAAGTGAATACAAACAAGAAAGGGTTGATTGGAATCTTGAACATCGAGTCAGTAATATCATAGCTGCTCTTGAAGTTTTCAATGCTCATAATTTTGCAAAAAATTATATCCCACTTGTTGAAAGAGGAGGTGTTGATTTAGCTTTTGATCCATCCCATGATAAGAAGGGGGGCGATTGTTTTATGTATTCATTTGTAGATAGTCCAGAAGATGAGTTTGCAAATCAATTTGTTGAAGAACAGGTTGATGTTCCAAGTTTGTTCTTGTTAGATGGCATTGCATATGTTTCTGATTTGCCTATATATGATGAATATGAAGGTGATTATGATGTTGAATCCCTAGAACAACCAACTACATGTTCTCTATCAGAAAATATTCCCTTTGAGCAGTGTAATGAAAGAAATCAGCCTACATATCACAGTTACAAAGAAGAAAGTACTGAATCAACTGAAGGGAATTCTTTACCTTTATGATTTTCTTCATTCAAATTGTTGAAAGAAATTCCTAAGCTCATCATTGAAGCAAAGGAATGTGTGTCAATGCCAAATCACACTAATTCACTAGAACAAATTGACAAGATATTGCAACAATCTCCTCATATGTCTGATGACTCTGTTACTTGTTATGTAGAATATCTTGTCAATTCAAAATTGCAGCCATTGGTTGAAGATAAATCTGAAAATGATTATGTTCAGCAATCCAAAGGAATTGACAATAGTGAAGAAAATGAAGGAGGTTTTGACTCAGGTGAAAGAACCTTGCCATTATGTTTTGCTTCTTTAAATTTGCTGAAGCAAAATGTTTATAATGTTTCAAATAAGAAAGCCTCCAGGCATAATGTTGAATATGAAGAAACCAGTGGACTTACAAATGAAAACTATCACCCTTTATGTTTTTCTTCCTTTGAATGGTTGAAAGAAAATCATGATATAACAGAAGAAACAGGGAAGTCTGACTGCATTCACAGTGGAACTTTTTTACATGAGGAAATTATTATCAGTAAGGAAGACCAAAAACATTCACATGCATTAGATGATCATGTAGCTGATTACTTGAAAGGATACTCCAATTTGGAGTTGCAACCTGTGATTAACCACCGAATTAAAAAAGACGAAGAAGTTGATCAAGAAATTTTTGTTACAAGTTATTTTCCTTGTTCTGAAACTAACATAGATATTCAACAATATTTCCATCAAGACAAAGTGTTTCAAAGTTCTCTTTCTGCCCCTGAAAATGACGTAGTGGTCCAATTTCTAAGTGACCTAGACATGGATGAGGATTCTGAAACTACATCTATGGAGACTTCAAGCAGTGAAAAAACAAATGACATAGAGTTTCAGGAAAGCAACATAACAACTCCTGCCATTTCTCAATAAAAATATAGAAAGATAATGAAAAGGATGATGCACATGATATGTCTCTCATATTTGAAGATGTTCGAGAATGTATGAATGTTTTCGTTGATATGTATGGAAGAGTAGACATACCTATTGCTGTCATTCCATCCGAAAATATTCCCAAGATTAAAGAAATGAAGCAAGAGCAGAAAACACTTGTGAAGGAAGCATGTTTTTCTATCTTAGCTCCTAAAAAGGAAACATTCTTTTATCTGTTTCATGATTCCATGGCACGTTATATGGAAAAATTTTATAATCAAGATCTACAAAGGATAGTGGGTTGCAAGCTTAAGAATAAAGAGAGTGATGAATTGAGGTCTATATTAAATATGGGTCGCTTTACACCAGATGATGTTCTTCAGCCATGGTTGTCTTATGTTTCAAGAAACTATTACTTCCAGACTTCTCAGCAAACCTGTCAGTTTCTCAATGGCAATCAACAGGTTAAATCGCATGAAAGAAAGAGTGTGGTGGAAGGGGTGAAACAAAGTAGTTGTTTTGTGCATATTTTAGAAGATCCATTTGGAGTTTTATTGGAGGAAGTAATTGGTCCAAATGTTCTTAATTTTTTGAGATTTGGATTTATGGATGGAGTTTTGAATGAATTGTCAAAAAGGATCTGGTACAAGCAATTGCAAAGAAAACAAACAACGGATAAAATGTTTTCGTGGTTGCATTGGCATTATGATTTCGCTTGATTTTGCAGTTCGTTTCAGCAGTTAGGGTAGGTATGAGTGTGCGAATAAGCTTGTTTGTCAAGCATTCTTTTTTAATTTCCTGTAGTATGTACAGTTAGATTCTAGCGGTATTTTTTGTCCAGCATCCATTTGAGAGTAGCATGCAAAGTTTGATTTTAAAATTCACACTTAGGATCCAAGGTGTAATAGGGTACCCACACATGTTTTGAAAGAATCCCAATGAAGAAGGCATCGGGTCTATAGTTCTTTTCTACCTCAAAGGGAGGATAGCATCCCCAATAGGAGCCTATGTTATCACCATAACAATTTTCAGACAGGGTAGAGGTCTCAAAAATTTAGCAAGGAGCTACATCATTGTGGAGGCATGATAGTTTGGAGAATAATGGTCACATATAGCGGTGCATGGACAAATATAGCGGAGACATGGAAGTGATGGGACCAGACCAACCATAGATCTCAGTTGTCATAGATCAACGATGAAGATTGAAGTAGCGTGGAGGATAAATTTTTGAGGGTGGGCTAGGGAAATACCACAGTTTCAAAATGTGGACATGCGATGCTCCCTAAAGTATATAGGGGGGGAAAGAGGGTGAGCGCGAAACTTCTCAACCACACCCCTATGTCACGTGTTCTAATACCATTTGAATACGTCAAATCAACAATTTGTGTGGGGAAATGCGATGACCGGTCAAATCACCTCATGCCACTCGTTTAGGTACTTTACGTTCATGTGATGCCCAATAAGCATCGCAAGATAACTAACTCAAAGGCTCATCATTCGAAATAGATTGGAAAAACGTGATAAACCAATGTACCTACAGGTACTCTTGTCAACAATTCATGATTAAACTCGATGACTATTTCTCTTAGAAATATGGATTGTGTTATTCTGCTTCGGGCAATCAACACTTCATTTGTAAGTAGAGTAATCTCAAACTGGATCAACTTCTTAATTTTTTTGAAGCTAAGGAAGAAAAAAAACATGTTTTCTGCAAAACTGGGAGACATGGACCAAGTCGATCAAACAACATCTAGTGAAATAGGATCTTCAACTAACATGGAAAATCCTTCAATGAGTAAGAAAGAGAAGTCGATCACATCGATACTAGCAACCAAATTCCATACTGATCCTGCGACTGAACCAGAATCAGAGGTCATACTAAATCCTATCATGAGGGATTTAATCCTCAATGGACACATGGACAGGCACTACAAACAAGAAGTAAATAGGAAGCAGAGCAAGCGACAAAATACATAAGTTAGAGCTGAGGTGGTCGAAAGCGTTGGGGAAAATCAACCAGTCTAGTTGAACACTCTAAAAGAAGAAATCGCCAAGCTGGAATAAGTTATCAAGTTGAATTGAGTACGTCTCAGAAAGTTTTGGACATATGGCGTTCAATGAAAGAGCCTCATATATGCCGGACTTGTTTATAACGCTCCCTATAGTGTAGGAGAATAGTTTTTATGCATTACTTTTTTGTATAACCGATCTCTATCTTTAGACTGTGGGGAAGGTGTGTCGTTTTGAATCCCACATGTAAATTTTCTATATATATATGTCATTCCAAAGATAAAGAAAAGATAGAGGTAAGAGGGGGCCTGCCCTCGTTGTAGGTAGACTTTGTAAAATCATGGAGCTAAACTGAATATATGATGCAGAAGCAATTTGTGGGTTGTTTATGAAAATATTCTAATCGACTGTGATATGAGTTTTGTCTTATTTCATAGTGTGTGTTTCCTGTGTCTTTACATTTCCATTTGCAATTTATTCTTTTAAATTGGAGAGTTAAAATTCTGGAATTTTTCTGACGATGCTCTAGACTTAGAAATTTAAATTCGTGTGATTCTCTTCTCAACTATTTCAAAATCCATTTTAATATTCTTTGAAGCAGTTATGTGTTTTCCTTTTTCTTCTTTTGCCATGCAAATTTCAATTTGAAAAATCAGACTCATTGCCTGACTTAGCCTTTCTCCTCTAGATAGTTCTAATGATCTACCACTACATTATTCATTTTTTACTCCATAGCCCAAATTTCACCCCCCACTTCTTCAACAACTTTATAATACCCTCCAAAACAAACCAAATCTAGCCAATGATTTACAAAGAAATATCAAGTGACATGAGAGAGCCCTCTCTGAGTTGAGCATGCTAGTGCCCAACTCTAAAGTAGGTTGAAACAATTACCTTTGTCATTTGTCTATTCAGCTGGATAAAATTTACAGAGTGCTAACAGATTTTACTCGACATAAGGTCTACCAATTATCCCACAACATGAATTGTTTATGGGTCCTTCTTTTTCCTTCCAGTTTTCTTTATACGCAAATCTTTTATTATTTTTGCATAAATAGGAAAGTCTTTTATTGCTTGAAACAATGTGATATTGATACAAACATTCTTCAATTCATCTAATAAATCATTACATGTTGGAGTACTTTTCTTTTCTAATGCCAACCTTTCAGGGAAAGGTGGTGTACTAGATTTCTTTGTGTGATCTACTAGTGATGAATAAGTTTGACTTATTGGGTTAGTAGCATCATTATTGTTTATTAAATGAGGAGAAACCTCCTCTGTAGGTTCTTCAACAATAATTGGTGCATCATTATTGAGTAATTTTCCTAATCTAGTATGAATATCATTAATACCAAGAGAAGTAATCATCTAAGAAGGAAAATTTTGTAGCTCAGCATTGTAAGTGGGTTGTGCTACTTTATTGCTTGGATTAGAAACGGGTTCTGAAGGTAGTTGGGTTGCTTTGGGAGGTTGATTTGATGGCAATTGAAGTTGTTGGGGTTGTGAATTTGTGGTTGAGATGGTTAATTTGGATATGATTGTTGAAATTGTGGGGGATATTGGTTTGGTGTAGGATATGGAGAATATTGTTGCTACATAGGATAGTGATGGGCAGGCATAGACCCATAGATAGGTCCTCACCAACTTTGTTTCCAAGTTGGTTTTGGACCTCTTGTGGTGCCATTTCTTTCCAAGGCATAGGATTGGTCCAATTTTGTTGTGGGTGTTGTTGAGAAAAGTAAGGATTAAATTGTTGATGGGGATCTTGAAATGTACCTGGATTTCTTAGCTGCCAAGGTCTTTTTGCTGCCAAAAAACATAATTGTTCATTAGTATCTTGGTTCTCCTGGTAGGTTGCCTTAATTCCTTGTAAATATGGACATTTTTTTGTGGCTTGGTTACCTGCACATATTCCACAAATTTGAATGTTATCTAAAGGGCATTCACGCAAAGGATTTTTCTTTCTACATTTTGGACAATAAACAGATAATGAAACATTCTCTACTTCTTGTTTTTGCTTGATTTTTAATGTGTCTAATTGAGAACCAAGTGAATTGAGAATATCTGTTTTAAAATTATCCAAGAGATTAACTATTTATTCTCTGCTTACCCCTCCAGTAGTTGATTTTTTGATCCTAGAGATAGCATCCCTAGGTCCCTTACCATATTTTTATTTTCCTCACGAAATGTGTTTGAATAATTCACAAATTTCTAGATAGGTTAAGTGTGAAATATTTCCTTTACACATTAGATTAAGCATATCAATCCATTCATCTCCTATGTCATGTAACAATATTACTTGAAGAGTTTCAAATTCAAAAATATGTGTGTTTTTGTTGGGTATGTGTTATATTCTTTGCACAAGTAGCAGTGTAGGAGCATATGTGGTAGGCACACAAGGGGGTTAGAGGGGGCTGCTGGGGAGCGGAGCCTCCCGCGCGGGGGTTCGGGGGCAGCGCCCCCGAAAAAAAAAATTCTATTGTGGGACCGCATTATATTTAGGTGGTTTTTTGGCACATGGTTTCTTTACCAATGGTTTTCTATTTCCGGTTAAGGAATTAGGTTTTTGGACTAATCCAGGTCATTGGGTTAGGGTTTTGGATGCCACTGGCTCCTATATGTATTTTATATTGTAAACATTGTAACACAATGAATGAATATAGAATATGTTGTTTTTCCCGGTTTGGGTTTCCAGGGGAAAAATATCTGTGTAATGTTTGTATTTTCCATTGTATCTTTTCTGTTATTTTCTGAATATCTGTGTGCAGTAGATATTGTACAAGGTTATAATTTACAGTTTTTCCCTTTTGACAGTATAATGGAATATTTCTAAGTAATACTCTAAGCTTTAATCTTCTTTTTGTGACATTTTAAACATTTCTTCTTTCATCCCTTGATTTGTACAATAATCATGATATTTTTCAAGAAATACTTTTCTCATATCATCCCATGTTTTAATAGAATTAGTTCCTAAACCCATGAACCACCATAAAGTAGTAGCCTTGCGATTGGTTGGAAATAACTTTAATTTCTTAGCATCAGAAGAATAATCATAGCTACGACATAACACATTAAATTAAAAAAGAAATGTTTATGGATATTCATAAACCATACCTCGAAAATTAGGTAATGAATATGGTGGTATGTTTTTCATTTGGACTGTACATGTTGGATCTAGAATTGGGAATCAAAATTCTTCTTCTTTATTCGATGTTCCTGTCCCTTCTAAACGTTGTTCTTTTTCCTCATTATCTCCTCTAGGTCCCCTTTCCTCTCGGTCATTGTATGCCCCATGTTGGCATGATTACAGGAAGAGTGTGCTTTTCATTGATGGAAAGAAAAACAA
>JASDQU011104197.1:10150-23124 GCA_032191745.1 Picea mariana | reverse complement strand
ATATATATATATATCATTCCAAAGATAAAGAAAAGATAGAGGTAAGAGGGGGCCTGCCCTTATTGTAGGTAGACTTTGTAAAATCACGGAGCTAAATTGAATATATGATGCAGAAGCAATTTGTGAGTTGTTTATGAAAATATTCTAATCGGCTTTGATATGAATTTTGTCTTATTTCATAGTGTGTGTTTCCTGTGTCTTTACATTTCCATTTGCAAATTATTATTTTAAATTGGAGAGTTAAAAGTCTGGAATTTGTCTGACAATGCTCTAGACTTAGAAATTTAAATTCATGTGATTCTCTTCTCAACTATTTCAGAATTCATTTTAATATGATCTGAAGCAGTTATGCGTTTTCCTTTTTCTTCTTTTTCCATGCAAATTTCAATTTGAAAACTCAGACTCATTGCTTCACTTAGCCTTTCTCCTCTAGATAGTTCTAATGACTTKCCAYTGCATTATTCATTTCTGACTCCATAGCCCAAATTTCACCCCCCACTTCTTCAACAACTTTATAATACCCTCCAAAAAAAACTAAATCTAGCCAATGATTTACAAAGAAATATCAAGTGACACGAGAGATCCCTCTCTCAGTTGAGCAGGCTAGTGCCCAACTCTAAAGTAGGTTGAAACAGTTACCTTTGTCATTTGTCTATTCAGCCGGATAAAATTTACAGAGTGCTAACAGATTTTACTCAACATAAGGTCTACCAATTCTCCCACAACATGAATTGTTTATGGGTCCTTCTTTTTCCTTCCAGTTTTCTTTATACACAATTCTTTTATTATTTTTTCATAAATAGGAAAGTATTTTATTGCTTGCAACAATGTAATATTGATACAAACATTCTTCAATTCATCTAATAAATCATAACATGTTGGAGTACTTTTCTTTTCTAATGCCAACCTTTCAGGGAAAGGTGGTGTACCAGATTGCTTTGTGTGATCTACTAGTGATGAATAAGTTTGACTTATTGGGTTAGTAGCATCATTATTGTTTATTAAATGAGGAGAGACCTCCTCTATAGGTTCTTCAACAATAATTGGTGCATCATTATTGAGTAATTTTCCTAATCTAATATGAATATCATTAATACCAAGAGAAGTAATCATCTAAGCAAGAAAATTTTGTATCTCATCATTGTAAGCGGGTTGTGCTACTTTATTGCTTGGATTAGAAACGGGTTGTGAAGGTAGTTGGGTTGGTATGGGAGGTTGATTTGATGGCAATTGAAGTTGTTGGGGTTGTGAATTTGTGGTTGAGATGGTTAATTTAGATATGATTGTTGAAATTGTGGGGGCTATTGGTTTGGTGTAGGATATGGAGAATATTGATGCTACATAGGATAGGGATGGGCAGGCATAGACCCATAGATAGGTCCTCACCAACTTTGTTTCCAAGGTTGGTTTTGGACCTCTTGCGGTGCTATTTCTTTCCAAGGCATAGGATTGGTCCAATTTTGTTGTGGGTGTTGTTGAGAAAAGTAAGGATTAAATTGTTGATAGGGATCTTGAAATGTACCTAGATTTCTTAGTTGCCAAGGTCTTTTTGCTACCAAAAAACATAATTGTTCTGTAGTATCTTGGTTCTCCTGGTAGGTTGCCTTAATTCCTTGTAAATATGGACATTTTTTTGTGGCTTGGTTACCTGCACATATTCCACAAATTTGAATGTTATCTAAAGGGCATTCACGCAAAGGATTTTTCTTTCTACATTTTGGACAATAAACAGATAATGCAACATTCTCTACTTCTTGTTTTTTCTTGATTTTTAATGTGTCTAACTGAGAACCAAGTGAATTGAGAATATTTGTTTTAAAATTATCCAAGAGATTACCTATCTATTCTCTACTTACCCCTCCAGTAGTTGATTTTTTTTATCCTAGAGATAGCATCCCTAAGTTCCTTACCATATTTGTATTTTCCTCGCGAAATGTGTTTGAATAATTCACAAATTTCTAGATAGGTTAAGTGTGAAATATTTCCTTTACCCATTAGATTAAGCATATCAATCCATTCATATCCTATGTCATGTAACAATATTACTTTAAGAGTTTCAAATTCAAGAATATGTTGTTTTTGTTGGGTATGTGCTATATTCTTTGCACGAGTAGCAGTGTAGGAGTGTATGCATCAGGCACGCAAGGGGGTGTTGGGGGGTAGCACCCCCGAAATTTTTTTTTTCTGCTGCGGGATCGCATTATATTTAGGTGGTTTTTCGACACATGGTTTCTTTACTGATGGTTTTCTATTTCCGGTTAAGGAATTAGGGTTTTGGACTAATCCAGGTCATTGGGTTAGGGTTTTGAATGCTGCTGGCTCCTATAGGTATTTTATATTGTAAACATTGTAACACAATGAATGAATATAGAATATTTTGTTTTTCCCAGTTTGGGTTTCCGGGGGAAAAATATCTATGTAATGTTTGTATTTACCATTGTATCTTTTCTATTATTTTCTGAATATCTGTGTGCAGTACATATTGTACAAGGTTATAATTTATAGTTTTTCCCTTTTGACAGTATAATGGAATATTTCTAAGTAATACTCTAAGATTTAATCTTCATTTTGTGACATTTTAAACATTTCTTCTCTCATCCCTTGATTTGTACAATAATCATGATATTTTTCAAAAAATACTTTTCTCATATCATCCCATGTTTTAATAGAATTAGTTCCTAAACCCATGAACCACCATAAAGTAGTAGCCTTGAGATTGGTTGGAAATAACTTTAATTTATTAGCATCAAAAGAATAATCATAGCTACAACATAACACATTAAATTAAAAAAGAAATGTTTATGGATATTCATAAACCATACCTTGGAAATTAGGTAATGAAGATGGTGGTATGTTTTTCATTTGGACTGCACATGTTGGATCTAGAATTGGGAATCAAAAATCTTCTTCTTCATTCGATGTTCCTGTCCCTTCTCAACATTGTTCTTTTTCCTCATTATATCCTCTAGGTCCCCTTTCCTATCTGTCATTGTATGCCCCATGTTGGCATGATTATAGGAAGAGTGTTCTTGTCATTGTTGGAAAGAAAAACAACGTTAATGGAAAACATGAAAGCAACGTTGATAGCACCAGAAGAAGTCCTCGTTTATGAAGACAGAGCTCAGGAGGAAAAGCAAAGATGATACCTTTCAACCGGTTTCACAGGAGAAGTTTTGGAGGCTGAAACCTTTGAATACTTAGAAAATCATCTAAGTCAGAAGAAATTGTAAGCTCAGGAGGAGGAGCGACAGTGGCCGCCAAATCAGGCACTGTGAAGAATCTGGACGATTGGATCAGAGTCGAAATAGGAGAAATGAGAACATAGGAGGAGAACATATCTCAAGCGTAAGATCTGAGCGCGTGGACTAACTGTCATTGGATCCATAGGAACGTGCATGTCTTTTAAGTGCAAGGAGAAGCGAGCTTACAAGGCAAAAGAAGTGGAAACTCGCGAAATCTAAAATCACGAGGCAATCCTATCTGTCCATTGAGAAAGGACACATGGTAGGAGATCAACATTTCGCTGACTCGCAAACTAGGAATGTCAAAGAAAGAGATGTGGGAGCTCGCAAGG
Organism: Picea mariana; assembly: GCA_032191745.1. Taxonomy (NCBI): domain Eukaryota; kingdom Viridiplantae; phylum Streptophyta; class Pinopsida; order Pinales; family Pinaceae; genus Picea; species Picea mariana. Next base: position 19,550 of record JASDQU011104197.1, on the reverse strand, counting down.
TCCAAGTTCACGAGTTGATCACAGTCGTTGGATCACAGAGGATTGTGGACCATTGATCTGACATGGAGTATTTCAGATATCGAGAGTTGGAAGAGTCAGGGTTTTCTCACATCCAAGCACCTGACATGCAAGGTCACGATTTGATCATAGCCATCGATCGAAGGGAGAGCATGGACCATATATTTGGTCTTCAAGAGAGTTTGGATATCAGACTTTTGAGAAAATAAGTAGACTACCCTCGGGATTTCAGACTTCGAAGAATGGAGGAGAGTTATCTCATGAGATTGTGATACCTAGTCACATAGCACCCAGAATATTAAGCCCCGGGTCAGAGCTGGAGGTCACATCATTGGAGGATAAAGGGAACAAAGCTAGCATTTCTAGGCTCTACTTCGGAGATCGGTAGTTGGGAGAGTCAGAGTGACTCTTAGCTGAATACCTGAAGCTCGAGATTGTGAAGCTCTTTTTTGGACGGGCGTATGGTCACCGCCAGTGGTCACATGAAGCAAGGGGCTTAGAAGCCAAAGCAGCCAAAAACAACTGGTTGTAACTTGTGACATCCCCAAAAATAAAAAATTATTTTGGAAATTTAAATTGTTGGAAATTTATTTCTGGTTTTAGTAAATTCGAATTGGGGAATTTTTGCCATTTATGGAAACTCTGAATTTCGAATTTGATATTTGTAATTAATCATTGTGATTGTTGGGTAGATATCCATTTAGAATCAACTAACTATTTGACTATGACACTTGTATAAAAACAAAATATTTATATTAATTGCAGGAGGACAAATGGAACATCCATGTTAAAATCAGCTGACCGTGACTCCATGAGTGGGGAACATGTTGGAACTACCTCTGGGATGATTATTACAAGTGGAAAATCAGAGATTTGGCCATTGGCAACCCCTGAAAATCAGGGAGTTAGAAGGCTACGAAAATCCCCAAAGGAGGCAAAAAGACCTGGGCAAAAATTGTTAAATAGCATATGCAAGGAGGCAGGACACTGCCAAGTATGCTGGGGAAAATATTTTAAGTTATCTTGCTAATATGATATTATGAACACTACAGATTGAGTGTGAGGCAAGAGTAGTATACTGAAATGGAAAGACATTTGCGGAGGAAGAGGTTCCAAGTTTTCCCTCATGGATTCATGGTCAGGCTAGGGGGTGAATCGAACAAGTGATTTGGTTGTCCTGTTCTACGATTGGGAGGAACGTGGTTGTTCCCTTTGTCTTCTCGTGATCTGGTTCATATATGTGATCTAATTCTTCTCTGTCTGAATGATTTTACATCTGATGCATTATATTTGTTAAATTGGAATTGTAACGATTTCCATTTTCTGTTCAAATGTTTTATCCGATTTCATGTATTTATTAAATCTGAACTGAAATAATTTCCATTCTCTGGTGAATAATTCAATCACGGATGTATTGCATCTACTAATTTTGATAGATAATAATGCGTAGGAGAAATCAGGTTGAATTCATGAAACCTAAAGACTGACAGAGAACATAGGGTAAATCTAATCTCGAATGACCCTTTCTGAACAAATGCTAGAATTGGGCCGTTTATTTTTGTATGATAGTTGAAAGGATTATGCATGGATAAATTCTGGAAGAAAATTTCCTCTAAATTAGATCCACTGCTAGTTTCTTTCTTTATTTGTTCTCTAAGTCAAATCAATGCTGAGATTTGCATATTAGGAGTGGAGGTTATGATGTATTTTCAATTAAGCTAACTGTATGAATAATGCCAAGACAACTTTCTAAGTTTTGAAAACTATATTGCATTTTCGTTCCATTAAACAGACTGTGTAGAAAACAGATCTGTAGCTGAGGTAGGAAGACTGGCTATTATACTAGTTTCCCTTACAATTTGTGAACCTAGCCCGTATAAAGGTATTTCAAACAAGAGAATACAGAAAATAGAAAATTATACTATATAAATTGCAATGGTAGATCTATTAGATGAACTACTTTAACAGTAAATAAATCTTGGATGCACCTTTCTTATTTCGGAAATCTTCCTTTTCCCAAGGTTGTACAACTTCAACTATTCATATTTAGACTTCCCTGTTTTAATAATGTTTCACAAACAAAATGAAACATGAAGTGCCAAGTCGTGAGATCCTGAAATCCGAAACCCTGAAGTGTTGGTCCCAATTTCCTTTCACTTTTTGAAATTCGGGAGTTGTTGTGTGTTGATGTTTGTTTTTTTTTTAAATCGCGAAATCCCAAACCCAAAAACCTGGAAGTGTTGGTCCCACATTTGTTTCACTTTCAAAATTTTGGAGTTTTTGTGTGTCGATGTTTGGATTTTGAAGTCGCAAAATCGCAAACATCGAAACTCCGAAGTGTTGGTCCCACATTCGTTTCACTTTCGAAATTCGAGACTTGCTATGTGTTGATATCTGGCTTTTGAAGTCGCTAAATCCCAAACCTTGAAACCTCGAAGTGTTGGTTCCAAATTCATTTCACTTTCAGAATTCGAGAGTTGTTGTGTGTTGATATCTGGCTTTTGAAGTCGCAAAATCCCGAACCCCGAAACCCTGAAGTGTGGTCCCACTTTTGTTTCACCTTCATAATTCGAGAGTTGTTGTGTGTTGACATCTAACTTTTGAAGTCGTGAAATACCGAACCCCGAAACCCAGAAGTGTTGGTCCCACATTCGTTTCACTTTCAGAATTTGGGAGTTGTTGTGTGTCGATGTTTGGCCTTTGAGGTCGTGAAATCCCGAACCCCGAAACCCCGAAGTGTTGGTCCCACATTCATTTCACTTTCAGAATTTGGGAGTTGTTGTGTGTTGATATCTAGCTTTTGAAGTTGCAAAATCCTGAACCTCGAAACCCCGAAGTGTTGGTCCCACTTTCGTTTCACCTTCGGAATTCGGGAGTTGTTGTGTGTTGATATCCGACTTTTGAAGTTGCAAAATCCCAAACCCCGAAACACCGAAGTGTTGGTCCCACATTCATTTCACTTTCGGAATTCAGGAGTTACTGTGTGTCGATGTTTGGATTTTGAAATCGCAAAATCCAGAGCCCCGAAAACCTGAAGTGTTGGACCTACATTGCTTTCACTTTTTCGCAATTCGGGCTTCGTTGTGTGATGATGTTCAACATTTGTAATCACCGAAAGCGGATTCACCCTCTGTTTTTTTTTTTCTCAAAATTGTAGGAACATGGTAGGAGCTATTGGTTATATGAACAACTCTAATACTGTAAGGAATGGACTGGTAGAATCGATGGAGAATATTCATCTGGGATAGAGATAGGATAGAGATAACAGATAACATTACAAGTCACTGTGTATAGGGCATGACAAGTACAGAATTTATTGTATAGGAAAGTATTAAACTAGTTAAACAGTTTTTAGCGTGATGTTTTTGATTTATACTTGCCATGAAGACATACACCTTTAAGTATTCGAATTTTTCATAGTTAGGCTATTGTTTAATGTCATTATGGACAAAAATGAATCATACCTTATCTTAAATTATGAACTTAAACGAAGTGGAATTACGTCATAGATTTTTTTTTTATGGTGATTTTGAGGTTCATTACATATGGTATCAGAGCAAAAGTTACAACACTAGGCCTAGACAGGGCCACATTAATTGCTTAGTATATATTCCGATTTATGAAAAACTAATAAATCTTGTGCTTACAGACAGAAATATTTTATGTTTTGTGTTAATTATGGCAGCTCAAGAAGGTGCAAAAATCAGGATGGAAGAGAATCCACAGCAAGGACCTCCTGGAGATCCAAGACAAAACAGTGATGGAAGCTCACCCACGGAGGTGTTGGAAACAATGAGGAATCTTATTGTTGAACTACAGGTTTTCAAGGCCGAAAATGAAAAATTGAAGAAGGCACAGCAGGAATAGCAAGAGATAAATGAATTCCTACTGCGTAGTATAGTAACCAAGAAAATCCCAAAAGATGATAATCATAAGGAGGAGTTCATCAAAAGGGCCTCCAAGAATTCTGGTATGAAAACAGAAAAAGGAGTGATCTAAAAATGAAAAAGACTTGTATTCTTGAAAATATTTGCAAGTTAAATTTTATGTGTTAAAATGCAAATGGATCAACTTTGCAACACAAATTTAATAGGATTTACTCATTCAAGATGCATATAAATAGCAGCAAAAATAGTGAACATAAAACACATAACACAACAAATGATAAAGGAGTTCACCCCTCTCTTGGGCTACATCTCTTGGTCTAGCTTCCAATGGATCATTTGTATTATTTTCTCAAAGTGCTCAAAAATGTGCTTTACAATGCTCAAAATTCCAAATAGACTGCTCCAATGGCTTCAGAACGTCCAAAAACCCCTAGCTGGGCTTTTTCGGCACCTCGTTTGGCCAAAAATTGAAGAAGATAGGCTTCCTGGAAGTCCCCCCTTCAAACTTCCTGTCTCTGCATTTACAAAACGCACTCTTGTTGGCTCAACCTAGCCCACATGCATATTTAAGTGTAAAAAATTAGCACTGGGCGCAACCGCATGACCGATACAAACTGTTGAATGCTTACGCGCTGGCCCTTAACCGTCCAAGGCTCGTGGGCATGTGAAGCACCATACGACCGCGCGAATATAAATAAAGGGCCAAATTTCAAATGGTTATAAACATAGGTGCGCCCGTGGTCACATCGCATACCATGCGACCGACAGTTCAAATGAAAGGGCTATACAATAGAGCATGCATATAGTAATGTGGTCACATTGTATATACGCAGGACCGGGGGCCAAGGCTAAGCCCCGAACCAGTCCGTGCCCACCATATAATACATTTCAACATAAATATAAAATGCACCATTTATATTACAAGGCACATGTGGTGGTGCGTCGGTCGATGATCCTTCCCAAGGCTCTTCCCCTGCCCGGAGGTCGCGGGGTCAAGTCCTGCTGAATGCATAAATTTTAAACCAACATGTGTGTGACACGTGGCGGCCATTGATTGGGCCACATGTCACCATCCCGTTCATTGAAAACATGCCACGTAATATGCCAATTGTCCACACAACTGCCTGACACATGTTGTATGGCCTGCCAAGTCAGCGTCTGCACGGACTGTACTGACTGTACAGTCAGCACCCCTTTTTTGCCTATTTGTCATTTTGAACAGAACACGATATCTATCGCTCCCGACATCCATTTGAACCCAAACAAGTTGCGTTGGGTTCATAACAACGAGGTCTAAACTCTCGTTCGATTTGAAGTGATTCCGAGCACTATGAATTTCAAGCAAAATTTTGATCCCCTGGATCACACCTCCCCATTGGAAATATTTTGGACCTCCAAAAGACTATTTTCAATCTATCTGAAGATGAGGGTATAGCTCCCTCACCATTCCAACCTCAATCCACTTGGCTTTTCTTGGATTTGTACCTTTAAGACCAACTCGAAGATACTCAACGTTTCCTCGTTTTGAAGTTCACATTCTTCTGTCAAGGATGGTGTCTTCATGCAGTTCTGTAAGATATTCTGGGGAAAAATCATCTATAGAAGGAATCTGAACATTCTCTCCTTGATCATCAATCAAAGGAGGCTCATACAATTTCAAATTCTCAACATTAACAACTGCATACATTTGCATATAATGAGGCAAATATAAACGAAAGGCATTGTTACCAATCTTGTCGATAATCTTGAAAGGACCATATCGAATTGGTTTCAATTTTTTACCTTCTCCTTTAAGCCTCTCCTTACTGATGTAAAGCCAAACTTCATCTCCAACTTTGAAACTGTGATCAACACGATGCTTGTCATGTCTCGTCTTGTACTTGGCTTGACTCTTTTCCAACTGCTCTTGCACCATTTGATGTATCGACTGAATTTGTTCAATGAACTTTTCTACCCTATCAATGTCATATTGACCATCAATAGAAATATCCTTCCCAAAGATAAAATCTAAAGGAGATTTGGGCAAATAGCCAAAACATGCTTCAAATGGTGACGTTTGAGTTGAAGAGTGCTTAGCTCGATTGTAAGCATGTTAAATGTAGTGTAAATGCTCATCCCAAAGTTTAGGATGCTTGCTGCAATAAGCACGAAGAAGATGCAGCACTGTTCGATTTACCACTTCTTTTTGACCATCTTTTTGCAGATGAAAAACTATGCTTTTTTTCAGTTTGGTGTCCATGAGTGCCCATAAACTCGACCAAAAACTTCCAACAAATCGAGAATCCCGATCAAAAATAATGGATTTAGGAAATCCAAAATGCACCCAAACATTTTGAAAGAACATTTGTGCCATTTTCTCAGCTATAACCTGCTTCGTAGAAGGCATCAAAATACACATTTTGCTAAATTGATAAACCACAACATAAAGATAATCATGATTTCGTCTAGACATAGGTAGCCCTCCTACAAAGTCCATGGAAATACTTTCCCAAGGATGAGAAGGAACCAGAAGTGGAGTATACAAACCCAACTTTCAATTGCTAGGTTTACTTGTGGCACATAATGAACATCCTCGAACATATCTTGAAACACTTTCATTCATTTTAGGCCAGTAGCAGTATCTTTGCAAATTAGCCATTGTCTTGCCTACACCAAAATGTCCAGCAATAAGAGAAGAATCGGCTTCTCTTATAATGTTGATTCTTTCCCCCTGTGGAATACATAGCTTGCCAAGATGATACAAAAGGTTATCATGCACATGGTAATCCAATTCCTAAACATGGTTAGAATGACACAAAGTTTCATATACTTCTTTAAAATCAATATCCAAAGCATATTGCTCAACATAACTTTCATGCATGATACGACTATGCTTAAGAATAACTTAAGTACTAATAATAGGCCTTGAAAGCATATCAACAACTTTGTTATAAATTCCCTTCTTATACCTCATGACCAAGTGGAACTGTTGTATAAAACCCATCCATCTGAAGTGCCTTGCTTGTTGTAGCTTTGTTTGTGATTGTAAGTATTGCAGTGGTTGATGATCAGTATGAACAATGGTTTCTTTCCCCAACAAATAATGTTTCCATTTTTTCACACTTTGTACCAATGCATACAATTCCTTATCATAAGTAGGATAGTTAATCACGGCACGATTAAAAGTTTCATAATGAAAACAAATGGCCTTTCCATGTTGTAGCAAAACTGATCCCATTGCATAATTGCTTGCATATGTTTGGATTTCAAAAGGTTGTCTTAAATTTGGAATTGCAAGAACTGGCCCTGAACTTATCTTCTCTTTCAAACTATCAAAAGACTTTTTTTGCTTGCCTCCCCATTGAAAAACTTGCTTGACACTTGTCACTACATGTAATGGAGCTGCAATGGAAGAAAAGTTAGCAATAAACTTTCTCCAATATTGGGTTGCTCCCAAAAAACTTCTTACCTCTGTCACATTGCTGGGCATGGGCCATTCCAATATGACTTTGACCTTGGAGGGATCAATTTTTAATTTTCCTCCACCAACAATATGCCCTAAGAAAATAAATGAAGTCTTTCCAAATTCACATTTGGACATCTTCAAAAACAACTTTTCCTTTCTCAAAACATCCAAAACTTGTTTCACATGTTTAACATTCTCTTCATGAGATTTGCTAAAGATAAAAATATCATCCAAGTAGACAATAACAAAATCATCAAGAAAATGCCTTAAGACATTATTCATAACTCTCATGAAAGTAGTAGGTGCATTGCAAAGTCCAAAAAGCATTACCATCCATTCAAACAAACCTTGCTTAGTTTTGAAAGTTGTCTTCTATGTGTCTCCCTCGGCAATCCTGATCTAATGATATCTGCTTCTCAAATCTAACTTAGTAAAATATTTAGCATCTTTCAATTGATCAAGCAAATCATCGATTCTAGGAAGAGGATAACGATTCTTTACTATAATTTTGTTCAAAGCTCTGAAATCAACACACATACGCCATGTACCATCTTTCTTTGGCACTAACACAATTGGAGATCCACATGGCGATGAGCTTGGTACAATAACCCCTTTGTCGAGCAACTCTTGGATCTGTTTTTTAATTTCATCATTTTCCATGACTGACATTCTGTACATACCACTGTTTGGAAGAGGACAATCTTGTTGCAATTGAATTTCATGTTGGATACCCCTTTTTGGAGGTAATCCCTTTAGTTCCTTAAACATTTCATCATATTGATTAACAACCTTATATAGATTGGATTTCAACTTTGCATCACAACCTTGAAATGCTTCGTTTTCAATATCATCTTTGGGTTTAATCATTAAGAGAACAAAATTCTTGCTAGCATTGACTAATCTCTTCATTTGTCCCACATTTATAAGTGATAAATTCATCTTCTTTGTATGGGATCTAACAATGTACTCAACTCCATTCTTAAACAAATGATACTTATTCTCATGACGATGAAAAATAGCTTTCCTATCGGATAAATATGGGCTTCCCAACACAATACCACAGATATCCATAGGAATAACATCAAGCTCTACCTCATCAACGAAATGTGCAGTGATAGCAAACCTAAGTTTACACCTTCTTGTCACTTGTAATTTAGCATTATCACATATCCAACCAAGAGGGTATGGCTTAGAATGTGGAATTGTTTCCAACTTTAATTTCTTAACAGTGTCTTCAGATATAAGGTTTGCTTGAGATCTAGTATCAAATAGAATATCTATTTTAGTATTCTTTGAAACAACCCTTATGTGAAAAAGTTCAATTCTCTCTTTTTCTTGTCGAGTTACATTGAGATTATCGTTACTTGAAGAACTAGTACTTGCAATAGAACCATTACCTTGATAACCCATGGCTGTGATCTTTGTTTCATCACCCGAATCAGAACCTAAATCATCTTGTATGGTTGCAGCAGTCTTTGACTTCCCTTTGTTGCCAAACTTTTTGTCTTCTTTCAGGATGAAGTTTCCAACAATGGTCTTCATCATGGACATCTTTTGAACAATGTTTGCATGCGAATTTTTCTCCCTCTTTCTTAACAACAACATTCTTTTTTCCATTACCCTTGAACTTCCTCTTTTCTTTGTCTCCATGGCTGAAAGGCTTCTTGTTACCCTCATGAATTTCGTTCCTTCCTCTTGCTTCCAAATGAGTGGCCTTGACACAAACTTCATCTAGATATGAAGGATTAAACATGAGTATAGTATGTCTCAAATAACTATGTAAAGCTCCAATGTATTTGAGTAAAGTTTCTTGAGAAGACAAATCTACTCCCAAAACCAAAGCTCTTCTCCTAAATTCTTGAGTAAACATTTGCACATTCTATCCTTTAGCTTGTCTAAAAGTTTTGCCAATCCATAGTAGCCTTTTGCATATATGCCAATGGGTAAAATTGTCTTTTAATTGCAACAATAAAATCATTCCAAGAGGTTAAAATTTTACCATGTTTCTTCATGTCCTCCTGAGTCTTGGATTCCCACCAAATGAGCGTTG
>JASDQU011104196.1:4541-25455 GCA_032191745.1 Picea mariana | reverse complement strand
CGAGCAGTTGGGTTAATTACCAAACTCAACTATATTACCAATTCAAGATTCCAATTCCTCAACGCTGCAATGCTATACCTTTCATTTTTTTCTACTAACCTTTCTAGCCGCTCGATTCAAATATTTGGAAATTTGCCAAATAAAATTTCATGCAGATATGTGTACACATACCTCTGCATCCATTGCTTGTCACTCATCCAAGGATTCATGTTCTTTTGTTGTGAAAAATCCCATTCTTTTGTTTCCAATAATTCTATGATCTCCTTCTTAGTCAACCTCCAAAACATCCCCTTAATTGCAAATTCCATGTCCTGGGAACATAACCATTTGTTGGCACTATGCATGGTTTGTAAGATCCTAGGTTAAATTCATCTATGACCAACAAAACCCACTAGGCACCGGTACTTTCGGCATCAACTACTATAGAAGATGAAGTCTCACCTGAAGTATCTATGGGGACTGTGAGAACTAGGTTTTTGCAGTCTTGTGGGAACAAGACGTGATCATTTGGTTCTATTATGTTCATCTTGTTGTTCTTCGGTGTAGGTATGTTAGGTTCAGTTCAAGTCATTTCAGTTCTGTTATGATGAGTCTATAGTTATTGAATGTAACAATATGTTGATGAGGAGAATGAATAAAGGAGTTCATAAGTGATGATGTTGAATCGTTTTTTTCTTGTTTGTAATATGTTTTCTAATGGATTATGGATGGTTTCATAGTATATTAGTTGTATCTCATCTTGAATGTTTTGCGCGATGATCATAATTGTTACATCCATCAAACATAAATATATCTAGAAGATATTGATGGTAGGAATCTAAATCTTAAGTAAGTAAATACTAAATAAGAAACAAATCATGCACACTGACATAATAAGAAAGAATGAACCAAATGATCACCTCTTGTTCCCCCAATACTACATAAACATGGTTCTTGCAGTCCCCATAGATACCTCAGGTGATAATTCATACCTCAGGTGATAATTCATCTGTGCAAGAAGGTGGTGTCAAAAGGGCCGATGTCTGGTGGGTTTTGTTGGTCATATATGAATCAAACCTAGGGTCTTACAAAATACGCATAGCACCAACATAATTGTTATGATATGCTAAAAAAAAAATAATGTTGCATGAAAATTGATAAATTTGTAGGAAGAATGGTCTTGGATATGGCATGGATGTAATACCATAATGAAGGTCGATTCCTTCTTTGCACAAGCCAAAATTAATGAGCATAAAATTCATTCTTTGGAAATTATGTTTTCTCATATAAAACAGATTTGAAAATTTATATTTGGAAATTGTACCATGATGTCTCATATTGAATTGCATGCATATGACGTAGATGGGATGATTTCCACAAGTTGCAAATTGGTAGTCGAAGTATAGTAGCAAGTTGACACTCATCTGCACAAGAACACCTTGGAAAATGATGGACCACCTAAGGAACTGTATAACAGTGAAAGGGATGCATCAGCCTAGAGGGTGAGTATATCATGAAGAATCAAGTTGTCAAGCTTGATGCAGAACCAGGTTATTAGGCCTGAAGAGTGAATTCATGCGTTGGAGTTTCACTGTCGAAGAACCAGGTTGTCAGGATTGAAGAGTGAAATCTTGTATGGGAGTTACATTGTCAAAGAACCAGGTTTTCATGCCTAAAGAGTCAACTCCTTCATCAGTTGCACTGGAGAAACAAGGTCTCTATTGTTATTTATTAGTATTTTTTCTAGCAGTGAGTCCCTTCAGTTCCCAATAATGAGGTTCCTAAATACTTGTGCTAAAGAGACCCTAATAAATGAATGGTTCAACCCAATGGAATGAGGAAAGTGAAGGGGGAACATTCATTGGGTCAACCTTGATAATTGAATGGTACATTCCTTGGTTTATCCCTGATAAATGAATGGCACATTCCTTGGGTCTGGCAAGTCAAGAGGAAAAGAGATACTGGAAATCATGATAGATGTAGGAGAATGCTAGTGGTTTATGTGTATGTTTAGGGTCAGGGTTCTATTCTATATATGATTTGGGGCCGGAGAACCTATATATTTTTTATATTGGGGCCAAAGTGCCTATGTAATGGTTTTTAGGATGGAATGCCTGTGTGATTTTGGGTTAGGTCAAGGAGCCTAGAATTGTAATTCTATGTACACTATATGTTGTTCTGCACTGAGGAAAATGAAAAAATAAGGGGGAGGGGAATGTAACATTCCCAATTTTAATTCCCACGAATTATAATGTAATTGTATAAACATGGATTAAGCTTGTGAGCCAAAGTGTTGGGGTGAAGATCCCATATTGATTTAATGTGGCTCGGGGATGAATTGTATAATATGTGCATTAGATAATTAACAAAAATAGTAATCATTGGTTGTGATATGAAAGGAATGAATAATGAAGTGGGGGATATGATTCCACAAGAGAGAGGGGCCCAAGGGGGAAATATTCAAGGGTATTAATCTAACACACTTTCTTGAATTATTATCATTGTGTATAACCTTCTATTTGTTGTTGAGTGTTCGCAAAGCCAATCATTAAACTCATGTAAGATGATGGGTGTGAGGAGTCACGTCCCATAGTTATTGCGAGCATGAGGACAAAGTATTATCATCCTTGGGAGGAGTGTGAGTCAATAAATTAAGGTAAAGAAAAGGAAATTTGTATGCAGAAAGTAGACAGTTTTTACATTACAGATTTTGGCGTGGATATTGAATCGTCATGTATACCATGGATAGTTTCTGTGTGCAGTGATAATCATGTTGCGTACATGTTGTGAATGGTTTTCATGCATTGTACAAAGGAGGTTGCATGTGTGGTTTGTCTCATTGAGAGCATGACCTTCATGATCATTTTTAATGTCATAGATTCTTTTAGTTATATGGTACCAGACAATAGTTAAATCCAGGTATAATTCATAGCTTATAAGATATAGGAACTTAGTTAACAGGAAATTTTTGAACTTATGTGTATTTTCCATAAGTAATTTTCTTCGATTAAGCTGGAGGAAGTTATAATGGGAGCCACAAATGAGATCAATTTGTGGAGAAATAACCTTGAAGTTTTACAGACTAGTCCCTTCTCAACAATAATCCATAACTTTATGGAATGTCAACAACAATAATATCGATGACTTGATGGGCTCTAGGATTAGATGTTATCCTAAGCATAACATCTCTAAGTTCACCTCTTACTTTCACATCTGATCTATCTAATTGTATTATTCTAGTAGTACTCATTTGCAGGACATCATTGATTCTTTGGCAGACCGAGTATGGCATGATGTTGGAGGAAGCACCAAAGTCTGCTAGGAAGTTATGCACATTGAAGTTAAAAATTTCAAATGTAAGCAGGAAGAGTGAGATCTGGGATGTTGAATGAAATCCTATATTGCCTACATTTATAGCAGATTTGATTTCAACTTTACTTTTTTCCTTTGCTTCAATAGTTTTAAAAATGTTAATGGCTACAACACTGGTCTTCTTTTGAGGGTCATTGGGGTTAAAAGTACCAAGAATCAGATCACGTTGTTCGAGAATTGTGTACATATCATATAAATATATTATAGCTTTGGTTTTCTTAATATCTTTAACAACATTATAATCCAAGGCATGAGTTTTAGGTTTACTTGTTGTTTGCTTGTTTATGAGGAGCTAGGTTTATTGCTTGGTAATGGAGTGTTGGGTTTATAACTGGATGTTGTTGGGGTTGAAGTACTTTATTTGTTGTTTTTATATGGTGTACTGGTTGTTTCATTTTGAGTAGGAGAAATGGGATTTATTCTTCTAAGAGGAGTGACAATTTTAAAGGGGAGGGGAGCATTGGGAACAACACCTTTGTTGTGTAAGTTGTAATCTCAGGGGGGAGATTTTATGATTTGTGTGTCCCCTATGGAAGCCTCTTCAATATATTTCTCATCTAAATGTATACACCAATACCATAGGAACATGGAATATTCCTGGGTGGTTTCCTTAGTGATTTCCTCCTTTTCCACTTCCTTGGTATGATCATCATTGATTTCTTGCTAATCTAACAACTGGTTAATGACCAAGTTCATAGAGTTGACCCATTGAGGACATGTTTTCTCAAAATGATTCTATTAATGATATGAACATAAATTATCCATGACGAAGTCATACCTATTTAAAGTAAGAGTTGGGACTTATGAAGGATTTGACGGGTTGACATTCCTCTTAAAGAATGGATGGAAAGGTCTAGTATTTGAAGGTTTTTCCCTAGTGTTTTTCTTAAGTCCTACTACTTCATTTGAAAGTTTCTTAACGAACTTAACTATGTTGTCTAGGTCTTTGGGTTATTTATCAGGATGTTTAGTTAAGAGTAAGTGATTCTTTCCAAATGATTTGGTTTCTTCATATGCAAGGTGGATATCTAAAGAAATCAATTCTTTTTCAACAACTTTAGCTTACTAAAAATTTTGGGCTAAGGAAACCTTGCCAGCTGGTTTAATGAACATACCTATAGAGGGAAGTAATGCTGAAGTATAATAATTTACAACCAAAGGTTCCAAATAAGCAGTTTAAAAAATGAATATTTTAAGGACTGTAGTGAAGCATTGGTTGAATTCCTTTACTCTTTTCTTTCTTTTCCATATTTAATACCACTAGTTCTTTGAATAGGGTTGTGGGAGTTTTCTCTTCCCCAAATTTTCCAATGAAGTATTTTTTGAAGTCATTCTAGCTAGTTATAGAGCTAGGTGGGAGGTTAAAATACCACGTGGAAGCCTTATTATCTAAGGTGTATGGAATGAATCTACAGACCAAATCTTCGTAAAAGGCATCAAGGAGACAGGTGGCTAGAAATAAATTATTTGCATGATCTTCTGGTGAGATGTATTTTTTCGGGTTGAATTTCGAGAAAAATATCTCTGGATATTTGGGTAAGTCATGTAAAGGTTAATCTAGGTTTAGAGCACCTTGGGACATCCATGGTGGGATGAAAAATCTTCTATTTTGATTTTCACCCATGCTATTTTCAGAATCAGATCCTGAATGTTCACTTTCAAAATTATTATCCGATCCAAGAGGAGTAGGAACATAAGGTATTGAAGGAATCTAGTCTAAGGGTAGGGGTATGGCCTATAGAGCAGTTTTGATCATATATTATATGGATTCAACAAGAACATTGTTCTGATTCTTAGGTCATCTTATGCGCGTAGCTCTCCTCCTGGGGAGTGCTGAAGTTGTTGGAAATTGGCCAAGTAATTTGGCGTGTGAGCATGTGATTCGATGTGTTTCATAAAACTCCTCATTTGGGATGGGATACCAAGCTTTGGGTTGGTCTTTGAGACTCATAGAAGCACTCTCAAATGTGGGATTTGAATATTCAAGGGTAACAACTTGTTTGGAAGGGATATGAGGGAAACATTGTTGAACATAAACATTTTCAAGGGAATGGCCGAGCATTTGTCATGGGTTTATGCTAGCCATGCAAAACCAGACCCTCCTTCTAGCACTAGTTCTATTGATGGGACAAAATTTCCCTTCAACAATAAGGGGTACTACTCGATACATGGTCCTAATTAACTATGCACTATTTGGTTTAGGATACCCATCCATATTCTGGCCCGACTGTCGTGACTGGTATGAGGGGTGATTGGATGGTTAGTGAATGAAAATGAAAATTCCAAATGCAATGTAACTAAATGAAGATATAAATCTAATATATCATATCCTATCTAGGAGAAATCCATAATAATCAAATGATTGGCTGAAAATGAAACTAATCCCTACAAATAACTTCACTAAGATAGTTGTTATGAAGCAACAAAGTTAGACAACACATGTATGCAAATATATAACAAGATTATTCTAAATCATGCTATCACATACCTAAGCAATGCATAATCTCAAGGAAAAAGATAAGAAAGAATAAGTAAAGTTGCAATAACAATTCAATTTACATAAGAGTAATCTATAAGAAAAAAAGACATCTTACAACACATGTAAACAATACACAGTTGGATCAAAATAGTTTACAACAAACATCATGTACAAGAGTTATTCTCTCCAACAAAATTGGCCCCGAGGGATTCTAAATTTTAGTTAACATAGAAATATCTCCAAAATATTTTAGTGGATGACATACAATACTTGAAGAGCCATGTCAAAATGGCCCTCTTCTTTTATTTATATAAATTCTAGTAACTACTAAAAATGTCTTCTTTAATTCCACAAGAAATAGTTACAAAAACCTTTGAGCTTCCCCCTCAAAGGATATTGACATGTGTAAGAATGATGATGAAACTGATGGTAGTTGGAAAAAGACAAAATAGAATATAATTGTAGGAAATCTGAATTTACTATTTTGTCTTATTCATGGGTTCTTGTCTTAGGTTTCCCAAACTTTGTGTTGTTCGTCGAGTGATATAATACTATGATATGGAAGTTCCTTAAGGGAGGCTTCATGGGAGGAAGAGTTTTCATTAAGAGTCTTCATGTCTCTCACCAATGTGGCCATGAATGCTTGAATCATCATTTGAACTTTGTTTGGTTGGATGAGGTGTTCTTCCATCAACCCAATTGTTAGTTTGGTAGTTTCTTCAAATTTCTCTCGTCTCTAGTTTATGTGTTGTTGGAATTTTTCAATGAGCTGATCCATTGAAATGATTTTCCCAAGTTCCTTTATGGGAGGATGGTGACCCTTATGTGTCAAGACTTGCACTACTTTGTGGATTTGCGTACATATTGCAAGCAAGCTTGACATTTCCTTTTATGCTCTCTTCCCAGCTTGTTGGTATTGATTAAGGGAAGCATAATCAATTCTTCTTTCCACCTCTGAGGGGTAGGGAATATTGGTTGGAGCATTCAGATTCTCAATGATCCATATTTTTATTTCATCTAAGACTTCTCGGATGGTGGCTATTTAGGCATTCTTGACCCGCACTTTGTTATGCTAATCTATTATGTTGGGTGAAAAATGTTTCAAGACATGAATATGGACATACAAATCTATGATGGTATCCTCTAGTTCTTACCTAACCTTTTCCACACATGATTTGAATTCACTTAGGCTTCCCTTATCTTTCTTCACATTCCGGAGTTGTTATTCCATTTCTTTGTTGTTGGCCTCCTTTTCTGCATTTTGGTGGATCTGATTCTTAACGTTCTGCTCCGTTTCTATGGTGAAGGAAATGTTCATGAATGCTATAGAAAGTGGGTCTTGGATGATTTCCTCTTCCACTGTAGCCTCTATGAGGATTGATATTTGTTTTTCTCCTGTGACTAGAACTTTCCTGACCTATTGTTGTACAATTCTACCAGTGGCTTTGTCAAATTTCAACTTCTTTAGGTTCACCACTTCTCTAGGCTTGCATGGCATGTGAATCCCCAACTCCATTCCATCGTATTGGAGGTGTTCATTGGGAATTTTTGTTGATGTTTTAGGGAGTTTAGTTTCCATAGGCAATGCATCTCTCTTTAGAGCATTTTTATGTTTCTCTTCTTTGGCTTCCTTAGCTGCAACTTCTCATGCTTCTCTTTGTTCCACTTCTGTTTTTCTTCCTGCTTCCATGAATACCTTTTGAGTTGTTTCTTGTTCTTCTCTTTCATCATATTCCTCTTTCTTCATCGATTCCTTTGCTCCCACATTCTCTACTACTACTACTGCTACTATTTCTACTTCTGCTTCTACATTTTCCTTGGCTTCTTCAATCTTTCTTTTCTTCTCAGTAGTGTCTTATTTCTTATTTTGGACCTTTTCCTTTTTTCTTATTTTCTTTTTAGCTACTAGTTCCTCCTCCACGAATGATTTGGAGTGTGTAGATGTTGTTATGAAAAATTCCTTTACTACTTCCTCTTCTTTGTCTCTTTTCCAGGATTCTTCACAGGCTTTATCTTCATCAACAATTCTACCTAATGGTTTTCCCTACCTCTTAGAAACAAATTCATCATATGTTCGATCAATACAATGAATTTATTCTTCCTCCCATGTGGCCAAAGCATACTCCCATGCGTGTCTATGATTACTGCAATGTTCCTTGAAAGATTTCTTTGGATTTTGTCTTTGGGTCCATTCTTCTATGAAGTGGAAAGATAGCAGTATGTCAACCTATGATTGGGATTTCTTAATGCTTCTGAGTGAGTATGAGTCGACCCACAATGGAAGGGGGGGATAGATATCCTTCTTGTCTCCATATAATGCCACCCTAACTTCATAGATCACTGTTTGATAGGTTATCTCCTGAAGTACTAATTGGCCAAGAAACAATCTTGGGAGCAAATCGGGAGCTTTGTTACCTCCATACTCTCTTATATAAGTTTCATGCTCCATAAGGTACCCATCTCCAATATTCTAGATTATTCCCAATGATTAGTCATACTCAAAGCTGGCGTGTAGAATATGAGCTCATAGAGACATGCTAAGAAGTGGTCTCAAATCTTGTGGTTTTTCATTATGTATTTGTGTGCCCAGAGCACCTTGCAGTAGATATGCAAAGATGGGTCGGTTGGCTACTAGGCCTAAACCATATTGGGATATTAATGTCTCATGCAAATAATATTCAACATATAAGAATGTGTAAGACGCATAACCCCCTAAGTTATTTCTAATGGATGGGGTATACAAATTTTCACCTCTTTTCCTTAGACTCACACCCCAATCAAAGGCTTCCATTGTCTTCTACTCATCAAGATATTTCCAATGATATATAATTTTCCTCAATCATGCTTCTGGGTTGAAAATTAAGGATATTTAAAATTCAAGGCACTGAGGTACAAATAGACATCCTCATGGTGTGACGTGTCACTCCATGATGTAGGAACATATTTAGACTCAAGCAATCTGCATCAACCCAAAAATATTTCAAGTTTAACCTAATAAGGAATAATTGTCAAATTCCTATTGTTGTAATAGTTGTTGCAACACCCATTGCTGCAAATCCTATTTTTAAAAATTTGATCGTGGAAACACCTGATTCTACGACACCTATTGCTACAACTTCCATTGTTGCAACACCCATTGCTGCAGCAACCATTGTTGCAACACCCATTGTTGCGACACCTCTACAACATCATTTGTTGCAACACTTGTTGCTACAACACATGTTGTTGAAATTTTTGTTGATGCAACACCTATTGCTGCAACTCCAATTTGCAATAACATTTTTACAACACATGTTGTTGCAATACCTATTGCTACAACTCCTGTTATTGCAATACTTTTGCAGCACCTGTTGCTGCAACACTTTTGCAACACCTATTGCTGCAACACTTATGTAGCACTTGTTGTTGCAACACATCTGCAACACATGTTGTAGTGACACATGTTTCTGCAACACTTATGCAACACCCATTGTTGCAATTTCGGTTGTTGCAACATCTATTGTTGTAACTCTTATTGCTACAACATCTATTGTTGGAACTCCTACTATTGTAACACCTATTGCCGTAAAAACTTGTTCCTTCAACAAGAATGAATTATATGGTTTACCATGTAAGGATTCCTCTTAATATTTAGACTTAATAAGAAATAATTGGTAAATTTGAATAATTACCCGAAGTTACCAACCTCCTTTATCCATGCAATTTTTCTCAGGAAACCTGATTAAAGGTATAAACTCATACATTTATTTATTTGAGATTATTTCTGGAAAATTAAATCTCTTGGGATCAAAACTTCCCACAGTAAAAATTATGTTTTACCAGGACTTACTGACCACCTAAGATCATGCAAATTTGTGCTACCTTTTAGAAAAAAACTACCATTTGAAATATTTACCTTTGGAAACGATTTTACTGAGTAAAACGAGGTAAGAATTACATTCTTACCATGTCTTAATAAGACATAAATTAAACACAAAACACAAAATTCTTGATTTTCCTTTTTATTTCTCATATTCCTGATGTTAAATATTTTATCCTTTTAAGCACATAGCCCAGGCTTAAAAGACCATAATTATGGTCCATTTTTCATTTCAAGACTCTACCTTGTCAAGATTATCATGCTTATCATGCTGGCTAGAAGTTAAGAGATTTTACCCATACACCCACAGTTATTTAGCACTCAACTAAGCCTTCCAAGAAGGTCTTAAATCTTGACACTAAACCAGAGACAACTTACCTCCCATAACTGATATACAACTTCAATATTAAAGGAAATAACACTCATTTAACATAAATTATTCATTCTTTCTTTAGATGCTTTGTGAATTCTATATCAACTTAGCCTTTACTAGTGACACTTGGTATTTATTCATGCAAATGGGCTACAATTTCCCTACAACCACTTTGTTCTTACTCAGAGCTAAAAATAATCACTTACAACAACCATTAAAAATAGAGACAATCATAAGCAAACAACAAAATATAATTTTCCATGACTCTCTTCATATTTTTTAATCAGCCATGCAAAAGGAATATCAATCTCACTACTTGAACATATTATTAAATTATTCAAAACATGATTTAATATATTCTTATAATTACCGAAATAAAATTCATGAGTTTTTATTTTTATTTTTATTTCAATTAGAAAATTGTAGATTTATTTCCCATTCTTTTCTTAATTAAAATATTTTTTCCTCTTTTCAATGTTTGGCCTATCCTCCTAAGGCCAAATAGAGGTCTGAAATTCTCTCTAACTTATGGGTTTAGCATATTTTCCCAAGTCAGCAGAGTGGCCAAGGCCATCTGACTTATCTTTAGGTTTCTAACAACAATTATATTTCCCTATTTTCAGGTTGTTCTATGAAGACAATACTGGCCTAGTATTTACTACTAATGCTTGGATTCTTATTATCCTACAAGTGAGTTGAGAGTGCTTAGTAAGAAAATATTATGCTAGTATGGAAATGGTAGGAAAACTATTATACCATTATGATATCAATTTAATGAATCTGCATTCAATAGGTAAAGTTATCAATGAAATATGTTTTAGCTGTAAGACTCCCTTGAACATATAGTTTTTTCAAGAAATCATTTGACAAGGGATTGAATTCACACCACTCAAAACACATTTTTGAAATATTGACGAATTTAACATTTGCAAAAATTACACACAAAATACTTATTTGAAAGCTAAATTTTCAGTTGTAACACTCTCCTGAACAAGTAATTTTTGTCAAGTCACCATTTAACATGAAACTGAATTCACACCACTTAGAACAAATTTTTTAATATTGTTGAACTTAACAATTGCATAAAATTAAACACAAAAATACTTATCCGAAAGGTAAATTTTCAACTACAACACTCTCCTAAACATGTAAATTTCTCAAGCCATCATTTAACATGAAACTGAATTCACACCAATTAGAACACATTTTGAGATATTGTTGAACTTAACAATTGCAGAAAATTAAACATAGAAATACTTATCTGAAAGCTAGAAAGTGTTGGAAACTATTGAAGGGTGTGCCACTTTCAACCCAAGCATAGGATCAACTTTTGTTATCTATCCTTGTAGCTGGCCACCCCCAAACATAGGCATAAATGTCATTGTCTGTCCTTATATATGGCCACCCTCAATCCAAGAGATGATTCCACGAGGAGAAATTATTTTACATAGCAAATGAGAAAAGATGAAGGACATTCTCGGAGAAATTATTTTACATAGCAAATGAGAAAAGATGAAGGACATTCTCCTTCCTCTACAAGAACTTAGAAAACCAAGTCTTCTATCCACCAAGCAAGGGGTCTTTCTGTTGCCAAAAAGAGCCATATAAACTGACATACATAGCATAAGGGAGGCCTTTCACTGCCCAATAGTCCCTCAACACCTTCCCCCCTAGTTCTTTTGTGTTTTCTCTTCCAATGACTGAAAAATTTACAACCCTGTTTATCAGCTTAATTTGAAGACAATTGGCCATGATTCCTACACCCAGAAAACATAATTCTTCTATTCTCTCTCTATTTTGATAAGAACTAGAGGATTTTCACACCCTCTTCTCCACTCAGATTTGGTCTCCATACCCAACCATGTGTGTTCCCCCTCAGTGCCCACAATCTTCCTCATTTTCTTTCCTTATGTAGTAAGTTTTCATGGGTCAAATCCTCACATTTGTGGGTCAAATAAAAAACTTCCATATGTGTACTCTTCCCATTCCCTCATTAATTTATTAGGAGGACCACCAAACCACCAGCTTGACTGGTAAATAAATCTTCTGGGATAGAGGATAGTTATGGTTTGAATATTTTAATTTAGTAGGGTACAACCTGATGGGGGTCATCTCAGCCAAGAAGGGTTACAACTCACCATTCTCTCTCATGGCATCATAACCTATATAGGCAATCCCTTTCAACAATTATTCAACATAATTTTTATATTAATAACAAAAATATTTACATTGAATCCTTTTTCAAAAGTTCATCATCTTTCAAAATTTACACATAACTTACCTATCAATAGTTTTTGGAAATAATAATAATTGCATTTAGAAAATGGGGAAAATAAGGGTATTACAATCCCCTCCCCCTTAAACGAACACTGTCGTTGGTTTTCTTTGCATCTCAACAACACCAACCACATTTATATCTTCTAGTTGCTTCAACAATGTTTTCCTCTTCTTGGTATAGTCCTTTCCCAAACTCTTTGCATTTAGAAGATGACTAAAACAATTTCAAATGACATGTAATGTTGACATCATTTCAATGTATAAATGTCTACGGTTGTTCATAATTTAGTCGGAAATATATATTTTAGCATAATAGTTATCTATGCAATTCATGGATCCATATCCGTATGGCTGTCACATTTACTTGAATCACTATTTTCCTTGGCATACCCACTGTGCTCATTATCATAGTCATCAAATAAAAAGAGTTATAAAAATATCCTCTTTCTTGTGGTCACTCACCTTTTAGGCTCAGGCTCATGCATCCCATTCTCTTCTATACAGTCCCTCAGGAAATCCATCTTCCCTTCCAAGTATTTCTCGCACAAGAAGAGTCCACAGAATTTCATTGAGTTTTACAGCCAAGGAATCCCTCTGGATTGCTTTGTCGAGGCATCCCTCCAACCCGTGTTAACACAACACAACATTATCTATGGATATCATGGCATACCATAGGGTTCTCATGTCATACAATGGCCCTTTCATGATTTTTCCAACTTGAAATTCATCATCTGTCCTTCTAGGATATATATATCATCTCACATGTATCACATGCATACAGTAATTCATGATATGCTAACATCGATTTTATCAAAATTCTTTTTCAAATATGTTACCCACAGATTTCCAATACCACATTTTCATTTCATAAATGTTTAACACATGAACTAGATTCAAAAGTATAACAGTTTGGATATTTTATTATCAACAATCATTGGTCTTCCTCATGGATTTATATTGTTTCCATATCCAAGATTTTCATCCTACAATCTCCATATTCACATGGACAAACAAGTTGTTAGTTCTCATGCACATTACATTTTATTGCACACTTGCAATGGCTCACAACCGATTTTAAAATTGTGAATACCAACAATAAAATCACCTTTATATATCTATTCGGTGATATGAGATAAAAGGAACTATCATTCATTACAGATGCATTATTTCATCATACCCAACTGTTCAAAATGCAGTCAATTATCATATACCACTAAACCAATGTGTTGTAATATACCCAACCACCCATCGCCTGGGGTACGCTACCTTCAAGCCCGCCCTTGGACTTCTTTCTCTTACCGATACCTTTTTAAAATTTAAGGATGCATAAAAGAAAAGACTTTAACGACATGCACAATAGTAGTCAACAAGCATGCATAGTATAAAGATTCAATTAAACGATAATTAAATATACAATGGAAATACATTCATATACATGTAAATGATACCATAACATAGATCACTTATCTTTGTGAAAGATGACACCAACTGGCTGCAGACCAAGGACGTTCCACCCAACCGTAGACACTACTATTCCAAAACTCAACAGCAATGTCACCCCCAAGCCAAGGCTATGAATCCATAAGGACAGTTTCAGAGTGTTACTCAACTTCCCAAACTAGTCAGCACCCAAGATCTCACATGCTTCCCAGCTCTCACAAAAATCCAATTACCCATCTCTCTTCTACCCATCTTGCACCACCCGAGAGAACGAACCTCCACCCTTCTATGCCATGCAATCCCTCAGGAAGTCCTTCCGCTTATTCAGGCTCCAATGCAACTGGTTCAGAATCTCAATGCTGGAACTCTTAGGACTCGCAGTTGTGAGCAACGCTGGACACAGGCCAACGCATCTCAGACATGCAGGCCTCAAGTCACGGCTGAATCACACCAACGATGACTACAACCCACCATACCATGGTTAATTCTTTAGTAGTTCGGTTCCCTTTTCCAATCTAAGACACGGATGAGGATGGATCAAGGAATGGGTAAGTGGGTGCATGAAAGTGCATGAGGGAAATGAATGAATGTACAGGAAATCAACGAACAAGCCATCAATCAAACCCCCCCATCAAACCAAAGGTAGGTTTAAGTAACTTTGTGGGGAATCAAGAACCTCTTGGCCTTCCCCAAGAAGCTCACATAACTGATCCCCTCCCTTAGAAAAAAAGGGGTAATTAAAAAAGGAATAAACACTTAGCCCCTCAAGCCCCCTCTATTATGGAATCATAGCCCCCTATAAATCTAGTCCTTGTCTGTCTAATAGCCAACCATGTATTTATTATTAATAATGATAAAAAACATTATATGTCTTGGGCACACTGGCCTATTAATAATTGTTTGGGCACCTTGGCCTCTCAGCATTGTAACAATACATTATTTAAAATGGGGTTTCAAAACCTAGGGTGTTACATCCCCTCGCCCTTATTTTGGCATTGTCCTCAGTGCATATACAAAATAGAGATCAAAATATCAAATTTATTCAAAAATATGAGGTACTCTGCTCGCATGGCATCTTCATGCTCCCAGGTAGCATCTTCAGAACTGTAGCAGGTCCACTGAACTTTTACCAGCTTTATAACTCGATTTCAAAGGATTTTGACTTTTCTGTCCAATACCCGCACTGACTGAACCTGGAAATCTCCCTCTGTCTCTACTTGAATCATATGCAAATCAATAACATGGTTAGAATCATGTACATATTTCTTTAGTAAAGAGACATGAAATACATTATGCACATTCATGGAAGCAGGCAATGCAAGCATGTATGCAACTGGCCCTATTCTGTCCAATATTTCAAATGGACCACAGAATCTGGCTGCTAGCTTTGTACAACTACCCAATTTCAAAGAGATTTTCTTGGGCTTCACTTTCAAAAGTACATGCTCCCCTAGTTTAAATTCTCTAGTTTTCCTTTTCTTGTTTGTATAAACTTTTTGTCTGTCCTAAGCTGCCTTTAAATTCTTCTTGATCTTGACCACCTGATCTTCCATGTCCTTGAGAAACTTTGTCCCAAGTACCACTCTATCTATTGGGTTGTCCCAGCTTACTGGAGGATCGCATTTCCTACTGTACAAGGCTTCAAATGGGCTCATTATCAATGAAGCTTGATACCCATTATTATATGAAAACTCAAGCAAGTGTAAGTAATCTTCCCACTTAGATGGCTTATCCATCACATAGATTCTCAACATATCTTCAATTATTCGATCGACTCTCTATGTTTTCCCATTTGTTTGGACATGATACGCGGTGATAAAGTTTAGATTTGTGCCAAATCCTTTAAACAATCCCTTCCATAAATTGGAGGTAAACTTCGTATCTCTGTCCGAGACGATTGTTTTAGGTATCCCATGCAACCTAGCAATCTCCTTCATGAAAATTTCTGCAATATTAGCCGTTGTATGTGTTGTCTTCACAGGCACAAAATGAGCAGCCTTTGTTAATTTGTCAACCACCACCATGATCGAATCATGTTTCTTATTCGTTTTGGGTAATCCTTTGATGAAATCCATGGTGATCACTTCCCATTTATTCTTTGGGATTGGCAATGGTTGCAGCAAACCCACTGGGTGCCTATGCTTAGCCTTCACCTTCTGACATTCCATACATCAAGCGATGTAATCAACAATATCCTTCTTCATTCCTGGCCAAAATAACTAGCTTCTTACTGCTGTAATCATTTTCTGGTAACTGGGATGTCCAACATAAGGAACACCATGCATTTCCTTCAGTACCAAATTCCTCAGTTCTCTAGAACTAGGAACATAGATTCTATTTTTATGCATGAGTAATCCATCTTCCTTTATCTCATACTCCTTTATTTTCTGTTGTACATCTCCTTATTCTAAGATTTCCTTTACCTGTAGGTAATGCTGGTCTGTAACAAGACCATCTAAAATTCTTCTCTTCAAGTCTCACTGATTCATACTAAAAGCAATAACATGCATTATATGCACTCTTCTACTAAGTGCATCAACAACTTTATTCTCCTTTCCCTTGATATGCTTGATATCAAAGTCATATTCACTTAAAAATTCATCCATCTTGTTTTCCTAGAATTCAATGTTGGTTGTTCAAAAAGATACTTCAGGCCAATGTGGTCTGTCCTTAATTTGAATTTCTTCCACATGAGATAATGCCTTCACATCCTCAAGGTGTGAACAATGGCAGCAAGTTCAAAGTCATGAGTGGCACAGTTCCTCTCATGTTCCTTAAGATTTATGGACTCATATCCAATGACATGTCCATTTTTCATGAGGACTCCCCTAAGTCCTTCCTTACATGCGTCTGTACATACCACAAAAATTTCATTTGGGTCAGCGATCTTTAACATAAATGCACTAGTAAGTAATTCCTTCAACAGATTAAAATTCTTTTCACACTTGAGTGTCCATTCAAATTTAGTTCCCTTCTTTTGCAAAGAAGTGATGGGATGAGAAATCTTAGAGAACCCTACTATGAACCTTATGTAGTAGCTAGATAATCCCATAAAAGATCCGATGTCTGACACATTTCTGGGTGTTGGCCATCCTCTAATGGCTTCGATATTCCTTGGATCTACTACTATGCCCTGCTCTGAAATAATGTGTCCCAAGTAATGGATCTTCTTTTGATAAAAAGAACACTTACTCAACTTGGCATACAACTGATGTTCTCTCAGTAATTGCAACACCAGTCTTAAGTGATGTTCATGCTCCTCTTCAGACTTAGAATAGATAAGTATGTCATCCAGGAATACTATGACAAACTTATCCAAATAATTTCTGAATATGTTGTCCATTCAACGCAATGAAGATAGTTGGTGCATTGGTCAGTCCAAATGGCACCACTACAAAGTTATAATGCCCATACCTGGTCCTAAAGGATGTATTATGAATGTCTTCTTCCTTGATTCTTACCTGATGGTATCCTACCCTCAAGTCAATCTTTGAGAATATCTTTGCTGCTCTTAGCTGATAAAAGAGGTCATCAATTTGGGGTAGAGGATACTTGTTTTTTATAGTGTACTTGTTCAACTGTCGGAAGTCAATACACAGCCTCAATGTTCCATCCTTATTTTTGACAAAAAGTACTGGTGCTCCCCAAGTTGAAACACTTGGACGTATGTAACCTTTCTTCAACAATTCCTCCAACTACATTTGTAATTGTTTTAACTCTAGTGTGCTCGTTTTGTAAGGTATTTTTGACACCGAGGTAGCCCCTGGCACTAAATCAATTGAGAAATATATCTCCCTTCTTGGTGGACATCTAGGTATTTCTTGGAATACATATTCAAATTCCTGTAGTACCGAGGAATCTTCAAGGTTTGGCCCCTTTGTATTATCTGGATCATTCACATGGGTTGCATACAATTGACATCCTTTCCTAAAACATCTTTTTAGCTGTAAGGCTGAAATATCCCTTATAGAGATGGGTCTTGGAACTCCTTTCGCAGTGCTCTGTTTTCCATTTCCATAAAGACATGTAAATGTCTTGTTATGAGAATCTAGGACATCATGATCCTTGTCCAAACAATCCATTCCAATCCATTCCAATCAAAATATCATAAGACCCCAATGGTATGATATTTAGATCAATACTAGTATTCACGCCATTAAGACTTATGGAACAACTTATTTTGGTTCCAGTGGCTAACTGAACCAAACTTGTTTTTCCAGGTTTAATTTTCTCCAAATGTAATCTATCCACTATCTTAGGATCAATGTAACAATGACTTTCTCCTGAATCAATCAAAATAGCAACAGACTGATTTATGATCTTACCTTCCACCTTGATCATATTGGACTGGTACTCTTCTTGTCGATCATCTAAAGCTACATAGATTCTTTCCATATCTTTGACTGTTGTAGCCTCTTGGATGTTGTGCACAATCCTCACTTTGTCCTTTCTGTTTGGGAAATCCTTGTATAGGTTATCTTCCTTGAATCCCTAGCATTGGATCGGTGGTCTTCCCCTTTTTCCCAAGGAATATTCTTTCTTGAAATCCCTCTTAGCATACTGATCTTGACAATTTCTATTAGGCTCATTCCTGTTGAAGGAATGTTTGAATCCTTTCCTCCTCTGATCGGACTTCACATTTTTCTTGTCCTTCCAATATTTCTATAGAGATTCTCTTCCCTGGCCATGCTCATAGAGGTATTTATCCTTCCTGATGGCCTCATTCAAGGTCTTGGGTTCATCATACTTGATATTTTCCTTATAAAAGGTTTGCAGTCCACTTAGAAATCTCTGTATTTTCACTTTCTCATCACGAATGAACCTGACATACTTTAACAATCCCAATAACTTCTTCTCATACTTTGTCATAGTCATGCTTTCCAACCCGAGTTCAAATAACTCTTGCATTTTCCTATCATAGAAATTATATGAGAGGTACTCCTTCTGGAGGTGCTTCTTGAACTGATTCCAAGTGCTCCTACTTTCATTAACATGTTCCACTTGCTTCAGTTGGTCCCACCACATTGCAACTTTCCCATGTAAATGGTAGGTGGCAATCATGGCTTCCAGGTTTGATGAATACTTATGCAACTAAAAATATCTCCAGAGTCCAAGCAACCAGGCTTCGACATCATCTTCCCTTTCTTTTTCACCATTGAAGGAGGGTGGCTTGAGATTCCTCAACTCTCCTTGTAAACTATCTACCTCTTGTTTCCTTCTGTAATGTCCCCAAGGTCGAGCCCTATTGTAAATTATGTTTCTGAAATGAATTGTAATTATGTTTTATAGGCTGGTGAACCAAGTTTATATAAGCTAGTGGGTTTATGTGATTGTTAGGCCAGAGAGCCTAAGTGTTGAAGGCCAAGAGCCTGCTTTTGTATATGTAATCACGTAGAACATTAATAAAAATATAAACACCACTGTGTGCAGACCAACCACGATGTATGAGTGATGGGGGAATAAGATTCCACAGAGTGGGCAAGGGATTAGGGGCTGGAAAGTGGGAAGAGGGGATAAGGGTTGAGCCTAGGAGATTAATTCCTTGGGAATAATATTTTAATATTATTCCAAAAGACCATGTGAAATATATGTTTTATCCTAAGTTCTTTTGGAAGGAAAAGCAACTTCCAAATGGAAGGAACACATGCTGAAGGAATGCATGCAGTTGCATAGGTGACAAGTGTCAACTCAGGCACATGCAAATAAAATGGCTGAGATGATCCGTGTTGGGGGTTCCTCCTCCATTCCACTGTCGACCGTCTGAATGTGAGTCCTGTCTGACCTATGCAAGAATACGCTGGTGAAACCCTGAAAGACGAAAAGCCTATGTTGATTTCTGAGATAGCTGGTACAACCTTTGTTCTAAACTGTCGAGCCTGTGTCGACCCTTGCATGGATTGCTGGTCACGCGTCCCTGAGAAAACCATAACCTGCTGGACTGCACGTGGCTTGCTGACTAGTGTAAGTTCATGCTAAGCCTGTGTGTAACCTCTCTCCAGGTAAGGGAGGTGATTGTTATTGAAGAGGTAGGTTTTACTAAGCCTGTGAGCAACTCTCTCCAGGTGAGAGAGTGCGCAGAGGAAGGAGAGAGATCCTGGAAGGATCCCTGTAGCTGCCCCAGAGCTCGGAGATTTCCAGTCCGACCTGTTGCTGAAGCCCAAGGCAAGGGAGGTTAGAAGTCGAAGGATTGTCCAGGTAACAAAAAAAGTGTATACTTCTTGGGTGGGACAGGCATGTGGGGAAGGAGAGTCTGTGGGCAGTGGGCATAAGTGGTTCCTAGGAGAGAATCCTCCCTCTTTTACATGTATTATTCTAGAGAGAGTTTGTTGGGAAGTGGTTTCTTCCAGAGAGTGTCCAACACCAGCTTCGGGCTCTGAGACTTCCTGATCTAGCCTATTGATGAGACCTAGAGGGGGAGGTGAAGCACCGATGGACTGTGCTTGTGAAGGTGTATACTCCCGGGAAGAGCAAGCATGTGGAGAATGAGAGTCTGTGAGTAGTGGGCATAAGAAGGCATCCTGGGAAGAATCCTTCCAGTCATTCTGTGTTGTTTTCCCTGTAACCTCAGTCTAGCCTGGGATTCCTTGCCTTGGGGTGGAGCTTAGTCCCAGCTCAGGGGTGACCCACTGCTGAGCTTGATGAGCAGTGTGGTCTAAGGCTGGGAGGTTCGTGGAAGGCCTGCACGTGGTTGGTGGAATTACCACACTTTCAAAGATAAGTATCAGCTTATGTCAAATGTTATGTTTTGCATGCCTGTGATGCTTATATTTTATCATGTATTCTATTGTGCAGATGAATTATTGTTAATGCCATGGAATATTTATGTTAGCAGTAATTCTTATATTTACTCTGAGTTTAAATCTGTTTCATTTTCTTAAATGCATGTCTTATATATAGAATTAAGTATGAGATTGTTATTCTGTGAAGTAGCACCTGCCCGACCTAGAATGGGGGCATTAAGGTTGGTATCAAAGCGTTACAGTATGAAAGAGTGTTACAGAATGGTATCAAAGCCAAGGTTTCGATGCTGAGCCTAGATGGGCCAGTTGAGTGGTCTTTGGACCAAGGGTTTGAGGAGAAATTTTGTCTAGAAGACCAATTTCAGACCTTGGAATGCTCTTGAGTGTCAAGGAGT
>JASDQU011104195.1:45926-68192 GCA_032191745.1 Picea mariana | reverse complement strand
AGATATACTAAAAATAGTAAGTCAAAATTCAGTTGCAAAATATGTGGGATGATCCCCAAGAATGAGGTCAATCCCAGATTTCATGATCTCTCTCTCTTGTTGACTGTTGGTGAAGTGCAGGATAGCCTCCCAAGGCTGACTGATGACTCTTCCAAGAGGCAAATTCGAATTTGTTGAGGTGTGCCAAAATCCCTATATTTTTGCCTTTGAAAAATGTACCAAACTTGATTAAAACACCTCTTCTTTGCCTTTACCCATCAAAGTAACCATTGGATCTGACTTGATAATTCACCACCTGTCTATTCCAAGAGGTTTTATCTCATTATGATTCAAAAATTCCTGATCTGGGCGAAATTTCAAGTATTCTGGTTAAAACAGGCTTTCGGTGGTTAACATAGAAGACTTCTGGGTGAATTATCCACCGAAAGTGCATCTTTCGGTGGTTAATGAACAGTCGTCCTGTTCGCCTAAACCACCGAAAAGGAAAGTTTTCCAGAAATAATCTGCTTTAGGAAAAATCAATTTTCTCAGCCGTGGAATGTCCGTTTTGCATGCTCCAATAGTCGATCAACATCTACAGATCATAATCTTTCCAATGGTGCAATCAGATTTGGATTTGGAGCTAGGGAAGATAGTCAAAATTTCCTTACAAGATTAGGCATCATTCTTTCAAGATTTTGAGCAGGGAGGTAATGAGTATGAAGCAGATTTAGAACAAACCTTCAGCCAAGTCCAAATCTTCCTTAGATAGTGAATTGGAAAAATTGTTTGTTTCTCTTAATATATGAGTAAAATTAATCATCTAAAAAAGACCAGAGATATCCTTCAAATGTAATGCCAACTATGAAACACCAGTACTGTGGACTTAGATTTCATTGTTCATCCAATTGATCATCATAGTAGAGTCTCCAAATATTTGTAGTGGCAAAATATTTTTCTCTAAAGCACACTTCAATAGGAAGATTGATGCTTTAAATTCACCTTGATTATTAGTCCCAATACCCACATTTGTCTTACTAGTGAAATAATGATCCCCATAAGTAAATAACATAAAACCTAGATTGCATAAGTGTTTTGGAAAGCTCCATCAAAGAATCTCCAATTATAATCCTTGGTCATAATCACCTCTCCTATCACACGACCGAGTTTTGTCTTTATACTTGGCTTATAAGAAGAAAGCAATGAAAGAGATTGTAATGAAACTTTGAAAGTGGGAACTTAGACATCCTCAAAAAGTTTGGCATTCCTTACAAACCAAATTCCCCATGTAATCACATATGGAATTGTTCTATATTCCTTCGATTATCTTCTAATAAAGTACTCTTGAAATCAATCTTCCAGGGTCAATTTATCCCACAAATGCTGAAGTGAGGTTTGATGTTCAACCTCTTTCCCTACTTGTCTTGAACAAGGAAGTTTCTTCATTACTTCTACAGAGGATGAAAGTGATTGGACCCACATTATTTCTCTTTTAAAGTCTATCCCAAGTTAACATCTTCTTGTTGAGAAAAATCCAATGGAATAGAGTGCTCTTTGAAGGTGATTTAACCTTCCATAACTTGTTCCACCATTGATAGACTTCTAGTACCTCAAGAGTTCGTAAAGTTTTGTATCCAAGTTTGGCATAATATAAACCTCCAGTTTTGTTATAAGGCCAAGAAATTTCATCATATTTATCCTCGAGTATTACATGTGCCTTCCTAATCTGGGCTAAAAATCCATAGCAACACTGATCTCAATTACCTTCTAATCCCAATGGTTGAGCTTGTATCCATCCCTAGCTCCAAACTAGGATAAGCAAAGGATTATCGAATTTGTTCAATGTGCATCTTCCTTGTTCCTATAGTTGAAGGATTATACCTTCTAGGAGGAAAATTCCTTCACCACATCCTAGAATTGCATTAGCGCCTACTCTGAATTGAACCCTTGAACCAACTTTCCAAGAAATGAACTAACCTGTTATTGGAAAAGATAATGTCAAATCTTTCCACTAGTTGGATAAATTATGAATACTCTTTCTTCTCCTCCTAATTGAATCTATGACAGTGCCAGGGGAAATATGTTTTTCAATTAGAATCCTTCTCCATAGACTGTCTCTAGCCAAGAAATTCCAAAGTGACTTAGCTATTGGGGATTTACCAAAAAGGAAGATGTTCTTGATGCCACAACCACCCTAATCATTAGGCGAAGTAATTACCTTCCAATTTTCCAAATGGGATCCCTTATAATCACAGTTTCCTTTCCATAGATAGTTAAAACACACCTTCTTGATATTGTCTAAAATACCTTTTAGAATATGAACCAAAAGATGTCAATATACTGGAATGGATTCGATTATTGACTTGATGAGAACTAATTTGCCTCCCCTTGAAATCCAATGTTTACACCAAAAATTCATTCTTTTTCAATCCTGGATAATAGCCACATCCGATGAACCTTTCCATAATGTTTAGGTTTGAGATTATAACTTAAGTACTTAATTCCATCATTCAGATCATGAGAGGGAAATGAAAAATAATGCTCAAAACTATTCCTTACTTGCGCCTCCACTTCAGGAAAATATAAGGAAAATTATTTAATATTAGCTTCCACCCTCGTGGCTAGACAATAAAGTTCCAGAATCTCTTTGTAATGTCGACATTCCTCTTCAGAGAATAAATGGAATAACAAGACATCATCTACAAATAGTAGACAAGTTAGTTGTTCTCTCCTAGTTTTAATTCCTAGGAGTTTCCTTTGTCTTCTAGCTTCAATAATAGATCTACTTAGACCTTTTCCAACCAACACGAAAATGTATGGGGACAATGAGAATCCCTACCCGATCCCCCTAGAGGGTTTAAATAACTCAGTGCTAGAACCATTAATTGAAATAACGAAGGAGGAGGATGTCACACAACCCATTATCCATTTTACCATAGGTATATCAAAGCGAATATGAATGAGAAGAAGCCTTAGATATAGTCAAGAGACCTTATCATAGGATTTAGACAAGTCTAGTTTGATAATTGATACGAGAATCAAAGAAGTTTTAATTGAGTGCAAGCCTTCTCGAGAAATTATTATACCCTCATGTATACATATAACCTTTAGAAACCCAAATTGTTAAGAGGAAATGGAATTAGACAACAAGGGTTTGATTATAAAAAAATATCACCTTAGAGACAATTTAATAAAGGCAATTGCACAAGGAAACATGTCTAAGTTCATCAAATGTATCAAGGCAATCCACCTTAGGAATCATAACTAAGAAGGTGGAATTATAACTGTAATGTTCCCTTCCAATTGACTGTGATAGAGGATGACTCAATAACCTATGTGACTCCCATAGGCTATTGTCAACAAGGAAAAAGGGAGTCAAGGAGGTGTATTTGGTGTCACTAGGTAAAAATAATGACAAATCCTAAAAGTGACATGTTGTGATGGAAAAACAACCCATTCCCCACTCATTTTTTTTTCAGTCTTAGTGTGGGGATCAACACTTTTATTTTTTTTCATGAGGTATCTTTCTCTTAACCTTCATCTGCATGCTCGAAACTTATAGCACTAAAGTTATCCCCCCCCCCCACCTACTTCTCACATTACTCCCTTCTTCCTTTTTCGTTTTCATGCCCTTTGTTGTTCCTGAGTTTATACTTTAAGGCTCTAAAGTATACCGTCAAGGCATCCATAAAGGTAAAGGTGATTAAAAGGTAAGAATAAAAAAGAAGGGTAAATCAGAGTTGGTTTCTCAATTGCCTCTGTCTAGCTTCCCATTGTTCTTGGATGCTGATATCTCTCTCAATAGCTGCCCATGAACATTCTAATTCAACCCGGTTAGTTGTTGTTTGTAGAATAGTATTAAACAGGTTTAAAGCAATGCTAGTTTGATCTTGGAGGCCAGGTTCTACGTTGGGTTGTCTATTATTTGGGACAGTCATGGAAAATAAAGTTTTAATTAAATATGAAAAGTTTGAAGATTTGTTGCTTTAGATGAAAAGAGAAAAAGAGTTTTGGAACTCAAAATAATAGCATAATAACAATTGAGGTCGTTTCCTGTACTTGAAACAATTTTAAGAATAGTAAAATAACAAAGTAGTACTGCTGTGAAAATATGAGGCTTTAATC
Source organism: Picea mariana (assembly GCA_032191745.1). Classification (NCBI taxonomy): domain Eukaryota; kingdom Viridiplantae; phylum Streptophyta; class Pinopsida; order Pinales; family Pinaceae; genus Picea; species Picea mariana. The sequence goes on along the minus strand of JASDQU011104195.1, from coordinate 64,088 downwards.
AAGAAAGAATCTCATATTGTAATAGGAGACAAAGACGAAAACGAGATTTCTAATGAAATGTAAAATATAATCATTCAAATGACCTACAGGTCTTGAAATTGTTGATAACAATCATAGAGGAAAAACTGTAAATAATTCAAAAACCAAATCAATTCAAACAACAATAGATGTGTGAAACAAACTTATAGTTAATCATTCATTAGAAAGACGTAAGAAGAAAAATATTGAAAAATATTGGAAACAGGGTAAAGAACACATAGCTTCAAGTTGACAGAATTCAGAATCTCGTCTGTATTATTTATATCACAGTGGATTGGAAAATTTTTCAATACAATCGACTCTCTCAAAAACCAAAATCCCTTTCTCAATCTTATGAAAATATATTTATACATGATCACCAAACATTTTTCCCGTTGGTGATTAATTAACTTCCTAAGAGTAACGGTTACATGATTGAACAATGTCAAACTGTTTACATTTTTATTCTAACTGCTTTATTATTCCAATGATGAAAATCTTGAAAACAATATTTCATGTCTGCGTTGATGAACCTTCTCCTTCTGCTTTAAGACAACGAATACATTTTCCCAGAAATTGCACTAAAACTCTGGGAGCTTCTGGAATATCCTTTGCTTCAAATAAGAAAAACTTTCTCTGCAACTCTGGCAGACGATCTTCAATTATCTTTCTCGTAAACTTAATAGTTTGTAGCTTTAAGTTAGGCATTACTATCCATTTGTCAATTTGAGTAACATTGATTACTTTTATTTGTGGAATCTCTGTCTAAATTTCTTCTAGCTCTTCTTTAAATCTTAACTGATGCTTGACAATATTAATTTCTCCTAACAACTCGGGACAATCGTTTTTTCCAATGTTCAATGAAGTTTTCTCTAAAAGATAAAAAAATCCTTGACAATTGTCATTAACTTCTTTGGTTATTCTTTTATTTTCTGTGATGTTTGCCTCCCATACCTTGAGTATTACATCACCTTTAATCTGTTCTGAAACAGATAGTTTTTGAGCCTCCCCGAAATCCTCTTTTGTTGAAAAAGCCACTGCTTTTTGGAAAGTTGCTCTGGCCGCTTTTACTTCTCTTTCTTTCTGGAGAATATCTTCCAAGGATTTATTTGTTTCCTGAAAGTAATTCTGGACAAATTCCAGATTAAAAAACACTCCATGTTGTTCTTTTTCTATCTTCATATGTATTTCCAATACCTGGGCCTGGAAGATTTCGAGCTCGACCACTTGATTTGAAATGGAATTAATCTTACCTAGTAATTGTTTATTTATTTCCTCTTGCTTTATGACCTATTTTTGAGTGACATGTATTTTCTGATTTGCTTCCTCTAAGCTTTCTTTCATTTTTTGAATCTCTTGAATATCATTTAATCTATCTTGTTCTAAACGCTTTTTTATCCCCCAACTGATATTTCTTTTGGTCTCTTTCAATTTACCCTGTAGCTGAGCTATCATTTGGTCTTTCTGTTCCAACATAGTTGTCAAACTGCTCACAGAGTATAAATTCGCCGACGCTAAAGCTCCCATTGTGCCCACTATTTCTCTAGCGAATTCTCCTTCTTTAAGTTTTTTTCCATCTATAATGATTTTATGCTTTTTAATCATCATATCTCCTCTTGGATGCATCTCCCGTTTCAGGATAGCCTTCCTCTTTTTACTGAAAAAATAATTGGATGAAGGAATCTCATCCCTAGAAATATGCTCAAGATCACTAACGTATAGAGCTCCCTTGTGGGGGTTTCCATAAGTAGACTGCAATGGAGTCAAGGATATATGGGACTTCCAAGTTCTGTCGATGCTGTTCCTCCTACCTTTTTCGAAAAACTCTTAGGGATTTCTGAAGGTGTTTCTAACTCCTTTCCTTTCCCTGCCTCTAATTTTTCTGTTTGGGGGACTTCTGTTTCTTGCAAAGGCATTTCACCCTCCATTTTTCCTTTTGTATTTGATTTATCCTATACATTTGTTTCAAAGCCTGGGGGAGGCCCTTCCTTCTCTGGAGGAGGGGCCGTGGATTCACCTTGCAAACTCTTTGGTAAAAAACTTCGCCTATGACTCTGGAATGACATGAAACCAACCTGTGAGTCAGGTGACATAGCCTGTACCCTGTTCAATACTTCTTCATAGGTTTTAACCTCCTTGAAAATATCATCATAAACGAATGTTTCATGCTCATAAGCTTTCAAATTACAGTGCATCAAATGTCTGCTTACTAATTGATAAGGGCCATGCTTTCTATGCTCAATATATACCCGTTTTATTTCTTCTAATGCTTCAGCCTCTACTTTAGAATGAACGAGGTTTAGTAATGAAAATTTGTCAACATACACAGGGAAGATTGGCCAGGATTTCTTTTGAGCTACTTTTAGCTCTATTCCAATACCACCTTTCACTATTTGATGTGCCACCTCTCTCAATACCAGTCTGTCCGGGAGGAATTTCATAAGTGTGTGAGGGGGGATTAAGCATCTATAAACCCTAATATAAGAGAAGTTTTCATCAACAAACCAGTCGGCTATTGCTTTGAGATTTCCTAAGACTGACTCAGAAATGCGAGGGGGTTCACAACCATGAAACATTTTATGCATTGGAATTATTATAAAATGACAAATTTCATAAAATTCATTCTTAGCATTTTCTTCCCATAGCACAGAGTGATGCTCATGAATGGGTCTGGGACAAGCTATGTTCCAACTCCAATTCATCAAGGGAAAAGGAGTCATAAAGCAAACTGCGTCCATAATGTACGTTGACATATAAAAGGCCACTGGTTGACCTTTAGATTTTGCAACTCTGTAGTTTGAAACTTCTCGAGCTAGGTTATCAGACAGAATCTTACTCCATTTGAAAGTGAATCCTTCTGAAGCTTCTTCTAAAAAGGGCACCCATTCTGCACGAAAATGGAAGGGATCCTTTTTCCCGAAAAGTCTACACAGCATAATGGCTACATAGACCATGTATTAATTCAAAGATGTCGTTGCATAAACCCCATGGGTATCGGCCCTAAACTTTGATGGGCATCTCCACCAATCTCTAATTAAATCAGGATAAGTTCGGTCTACCTCAATACACTCTTTCCTTTGAAATTCAGCTAAAATCTCGGCATTAAAAGTGTACTTAGGATTTGGTGAGAGCTTATACATTACTTGTATATGTTATGACCTGAATGAGCCAACAACGACCCCTTGATCATTTAAGATGCTCCTCGTCAGAATATCAACCTTTTCCAGGGCTCAATTGATCATGTCGTTGTACGCCATAGGCTGAGGGCGCATTGCGATCTTATGAAGCTCTGATTCTTCTATATCTCGAAAGTGATTCTCAGAATCAGTATGAGAATTCTTGAATTCGTATTCCAGGAATTCATAGATTTGTGTCCAAGATTTAATTGAGTTGATAGCATGTGGTGTAGTGTCAGATATGATATATCCTTCTTGTGTATCTTCACTCTTCTTCGGTGCCTTTTTTGGTGCCATGACTTTAAGATAGATGGAAAACCTGTCACAGAAAAGGAGTGTATGAGCTCGGCTGAATGCGTCTTGTGCTTGATAGTATGAAACATAAAATGTTGTGAAACATAGACCTTCAAACTTTCTTTTAATTCATTTAACGATGAAGGGACTGACGCAGCTGACAAGAATTCAAGACATTTAATGCAGTTGATATTTACTAAGATACGCATTAGTGTCACATATAACCAGTTATTCTTTATTTAAGTGGCCGCATTTTGGCGCTTTTGAATTCAAAAATCGGAATATTTCATTCAATCGGAAACCGAAACGTGAACAAAACCTAAAAAGATTGATTGTCATTAATCATGCTTTCAAAACAGAGTTAATTTGTACTAATCACAGATTAAGAGTCAAGATTTCGTGTTTCGGGATTTTGGGGATCGAGTTGACAAGAGGTATGTTATCACTGAATCCCGATTTCCGAAATTGCGAAATCACGACAAGATTAAATTAGGACTTAAATTCGTTTTAGCAAAATCATTGATCGGTATTAAGCGTTTCGGGATTTCGGGGATCGTGTTGACAGGAAGTATGTCATCGATGAATCCCAATTTTTGAAATTGTGAAATGATTAACTTAAGCCTTACATTTTGATATTAGCGAATTAATTAATCAGGATTAAGGACTAACCTCCAAACATAATTAATTTAGATTAACATAGATTTTGAGTCGGGATTTCGCGTTTCAGAATTTCGGGGATCGAGTTGACAAGAGGTATGTTATCGCTGCATCCTGATTTCTGAAATTGCGAAATCGCGACATGTTTAAATTAGGACTTAATTCCATTTTAGTTAACTAATTAATCAGGATTAAGAACAAAACATGATTAATTCAGTTTAACACAAATTATGGGTCAGGATTTCGTGTTTTGGGATTTCGGGGATAGTGTTGACAAGAGATATGTTATCGCTGAACCCCGAATCCTGAAATCGCGATATGATTAACTTGAGCCTTAAATTTTCGTGTTAGTGAATTAATTAATCAGAATTTGAACTAACTCTCATTCTTTCAGGAAACTGGGGATCGAGATTTTGTGATTCAATATGTATTGAAACATATGTTCTCAGCAAACCCCGAATCCAGAAATTTTTTTAAAGTTAATCTTAACTCCTTTAGGTTTTAAGCTTATCATGATTAAAAAATAACTTTATAGAAAATGCGTCGGGACTCTTATAACATTTTAGGTTTTTTGCCTTTTATTATTTAAAGAATAAAGTTTTTCAAGAAATCGGTACCGGGATTTTGGGAATGATAACGAAGCTTATGCTTTATGAAAATCCGAAACCCAAAAAAGGAAAGTTTAGGTCTTAAGGATACAAATTTTAAAATTTGTTTCAACACCCTTATCAAATGGGTGCACATGCACACCTTCATATTTTGTCGATGACGATGCCTCATAACGTCATCATCAGAAGTTAGCAACATGCTATCATCCCCATGCTCCTATCCATTTTGTCGTCGATGACAGGCTCTTCTCTCTCCTATTCACAACCCAATTGATTGCTTGGCCCTTTCTCTAGAGTACACCTCGACAATTATCTTCCTCGAGGGCCCTTCATATCAACCACTGCATAAGTTTTTTTTTTCTTACATGTGGAAAGGTAACAATGGCTAACATTATTTGGTGAATGCTTTTCATTGTTGTATTTTTCTTTGGACACTTTCTTATTCCTACACTCCTTGTCAACGACAACATCGCTCTTTTCTATCCAGATGTCATGTTTCTAATCCTACAGATCATATGAACCATGTCGTCGTTGATCTCTCCTTCGCCGCAGATCTCACGTTTGTCTAAGTAATGGGTCCACCATGGCTACCTCAACGTCTTGTCAACATTAATGAAGAAAGGATTAACTCCCAACAATCATGTAATTGAACATTGAAAGGTTTTTTTTTTGTCAAACTTAGACCCTGTAATCATGCTTAACAAGTTAATCAAGTAATTATAGTCATCAGAGGTTGTTTCTCACCTATATCCACACCTTTCATTCCCATCAACTACTGACAACAACAACTTCATGGCTCCCACAAATTTTTTGAATTCTCTCATTCCCTAACGACTATAACCACCAATATTCCATGAACACATTTACTCTTTGTGTACTCCCTTGACCAAGTCCAAGTCCAAGATGTATCACACCTTTCATTGATTACGTTTTGGTTTGGAGGGAATTGATGGAATATTTTAAAAGCACAAAGACTCATGTTCTTTCTCACTTTCTCATAAAGAAAAAATGAAAGTCACATCTGCAATTCTATGTTATCTCTGCTTGATTGACTACCACTCTAGACCTCTAAGCAAGTAGGATACTGATTTTTCTAGTTTGTTTCGCCTATCTGCAAAAATATACAGGGATGCTAATTAACGCTTCAAGACTCCTAATCAACTCGCTTAAAGTAGAAGATATACATGAAAGGTACCAAACTATCAATTCTTCTATAGCCCCGAACAAGTATTTTCTCAAATGGTTCGAAGTCGAACATGAAGACTTCAAGACCCTAATGGAGGAATGGTTCTACGATGAAGAGTGGCCGATGAAGAAAGGGGAAAGATATGTTGTGACATGATATCTTAAGATCTGATACAAAGTGATAAATACCATGATCTACATGCTCTATGGTGAGGGGACCAACACCCATTTAAGGATGGAGTGGTTTCCCATGGCTTATAGGGTAGCCTAGAATGACCAAGCATTCAAATGGGAAACCATTATTTCGTTCAACATTGCATAGTGTAGCCAAGATCCCAAAAGCATGAAAAATGCATGCTTTTACATGTCCGCTTACCTGATAGATGTTGTATGTGAAACCAATTCTTTCCCAGCCTTTAACTGGGCCTGGACCCCAGACAAGGGCCCAATTCATTTCTATTGTTCTCAACATTGGGAGGTCAATTGAAAGAATTTTTTCTATGATATATGCGATTACTTCTTGGCCCCCTTACATAAGGCCATCTTCGTCCTTTTCCCACATAGGATTTCTCCCGGGTCTCTCAAGGGTTTGAAAGATATTGGAGATTAGTATATGGAGAATTATTACACATATATCTAGATTTACGAGGCAATGAGAGCACCTCACTTGTTACGCAAGTATGTGCCTGATAAATTGTTGGCCAGGGAGGTTGCATACCAAACTATAGAGAAGGGGGCCACCGCCTACCTTTCAGAAAAGAACAAAAGATATTCGCCTATCTTCCCTCTTCATATTGGAACATACTCTCTGATGAACAAGAAGCATGTTGATAAGGAAGATGAAATGATTAAGGAGTTGTGCCTGTCCATCGGGGAACCCAAATCTCATGACCCCCGAAATGTGGTATATGAACACATGAAATTTGTTAAGCTGGCACCACAAACCATGCATGAGGCCTGATTTGTAGAAGATGTTTTTTGAGGTGCTATGAGTTTTGAGGAAGTAGTGGAAATAATTATCACTGACACGGGCAAACAACAATTGAGGAAGGACAAAGAGCAAGATAGAACTACGAGACTAGAACAATTTCGACCCCTCCTCCACCAGGACAAAGAAAGGCTAAGAAAAGAAGAACAAAAGAAAAGAGACAAGGAAGTTGAGCTGGCAAGAAAAGCTGAAGAAGCTAAGGAAAGGTACCAGTTGTTGAATAAGAAAGAGGATGAAGAGAAGAAGTCCACACTAGATAAAATAAGAAGTAAATATCCTCCCTTGCTGAAATCTAGCACAAGGAAAAAAGAAACAACAAACACAGGGAAATCAACATCGACCGCACTAGGACAAGCCTATGAGAAGAGTAAAAAGGATAAGGTTGACAACACAAAAGTATGAGACACCAGTTTAGCAGGTGTTGATGTTATCATCATTTCATACCCTAAGGATGACTTTATCAGTACCCTGATAGAATAATCCACCCCCTGGCTTCAATTCCAAGAAGAATATTGCTCACTTCAGAGGGGCTTGGGTTCGAAGGAGCAGTGGTCTCAGTTACGATTCTTACTACAACCACAAGACATGAGCCATAGAGAAGAGAAAGCCCAAAAGGAAAAGGGGAAAAGTAGAAGTAGGTGAGGATGTACCCGAGAGGAGCATCAAATGGAAAGTTGGATCCAATGTAAAGGATAACACTCTAGAAGCAACCTTGACACTTAGGAATAGGTCACTGCATCCAACGTTGAGGTATGGAGATCATCGGAAAACCTTCTCTCACTATTCGGAATGGATCCCCTGAGGGATGTCGACAAAGCTTCATCATCCCCAACAATGATCTAGGACGTGGACACCAAGAGGAACCTCGCTCAAAGAGCCATCGAAGCAATCAATGATATTGACACGAAGGTTATTGAAAAAAGATTGATCCAACCCTCCAAAATCATCACCGTAACAGAGGATGTCATGCACAGTATTAAGCAGAGCCTCAGGATGAAGATAATCATTCCCATGTGCAAGTGTGAGGTAGATATGGAAAGAGTGTAGTTACTTCGAGTAGATTCCATACTCGAAGACCTCAAGAGATGGAAGGCATTCATGGACACAAAGGAAAAATCGTTAGGGATCCCCTAAAGAATTGCCTTTGTAACTAAAATTTTGCAGAGTAAATCATATTATTGTTCTCAAGTCCATGTCCCAATCGAGAAAGGGAAACTGGAGCACCACTTCAATATCCAAACCGTTAGCAAGATGAGGAATGTAGCATAGTCCCATAAAAGTTCTATAAGTGGGATGATTGTAAGAGAAAAATGGATTTTGGTTTGTTTGAGAAGGAGACTGGTATTTTTACTGTTATTTGAATAAAGGACGTAGGACATTTTGGAAGACAATGGATTATATGTGTATGAACGTGACTATTCATTTTATGCATGTATTTTTTGTAATTTCCTAATGGTAATCTCTGAATTCTTTCCTATTTAATATTCTGTTTCTTACAATCTTTATTGTTTTCCTACACGAATACAATGACTCAATGACTTAATTTGTTAATCAATTTATATTGGTTACAAACAATTGCTTAGTCAAATTCTATAGTCCTTGTCACATGAATTCATTCTATGCAGGTAATATTATTTCTCACTGTGTTCGTCTTGTGGATTGCTCCTTATCAGGATAGATTAACTTAGGATTGATTAAACCTACATCTTATACCTTTAGTCTTTCATTATAATTTTAGGAATAGATAGTTAGAATCTTTAGCCTTTAATTCATATGCGAACCTATGGTTCTTAGATTTGTATTTAATTAGTTTGTAATTAATAATTTAACCAAGCCATAAACTGGTCAGAAACGCTATCCCAAATGAGAGTGGGTCTAATTGGGACCTGCCATCAGACGTTCTCCTCAATCTGATTGAACGGGCCATTCCGACCCGTCAACAAAAATGGCACTAGAAGGAGGGAATAAACTGAATAGATAAACAAAAAATATCTAACCCTTCCCATTTTGTTATGCATTTGAGTATTCCCTCATCCAATGAATCTTATCGAATTTTCCCTGAGCAAGCTCATCATATCCCGAGTTACAATGTGAGCACTCCCACTCAGGTCAACATTCATCGTGCCTCCTCACATACTAAATCTTCCTTATTTTCCCCACAACCCTCTATATTGACGATCTTAGAGATTGAATTCATAATAAGACATTCTATTGAACGTACCAACCTTGCTCTCACTAGGAAATTAAGCAGGAAAATCAGACAACTCCTCATTGATTATTCACTCCTTGAGAATCAAGAAAACCTTTGGAATTGAGTTCCCTTCTACTCTGATCCAGACCTCTACTAAGACGACCCTTTGTATGGAACCCCAACACATCACATACCCCAAAAGTTATCTGAAATTTTGGAAACCTTAGACCTTGATTTGGAATCATACTGGTTAGTTGGTGGAGTCAAAGGAAGAACACCTTCTCCACCTAGATCACCACCTCTCACTCCTATAAACGAGTCTGAATAAAGTTCCGAAGAAATAAAGGAACCGAGAAGTCAAACTGATAATAACTCCTATCAAATTATCATTTTTCAACCCCAAGGCATGGATGGCACCAACCAAAACCAAAATAAACCACCTTACTAGCCCTGGTTAACCCCTGATGTTGTCATTGCACCTGGAATTCAACATGATATGCCCAAGCTTCCTAAGAAATTTTTTCCTAAATTTGACCCAGATTGAAAGGAATCAACCGAAAATCATATTAAAAAATTCCCACTTGTCGTCAGGAATTAGGGTGTTAGGTATGAAGATGTCGTTTGTCGACTCTTTCCCCTCTCTTTCGAAGAGAAATCATCTACTTGGTACTTCTCACTTGAAGAATTCTCTATCACTAATTGGGAAACCTTTGAGAATATCTTTCTAAGGAAGTTCGGGGAAAACAAAACACCTGCTACATGCATCCTTGAACTCTAAAGAGTCAAAATGGACACCAAGGAGTTGGTGATTGATTATAATCAATGCTTTCTTACCCAACTCAAATGATTTCCTAACACCTCTAAACCTGAAAAGGATGTCACCATTAAATTCTATACATTCATCTTGACCATATCCATGGCCATGCATGCTAAGAACGCCAAGAAACACACACTGGAGGAATCCTTCCAAGAAGCCCTTAATTTTGAGAAAAAGTTACTAAGATTGAAGGGGAACTATGGTTCCGAACCTTCAAAAGATAAAGGAAAAGCTAAAGCAACTTCATCTAAACCTTCAGAAGAAAAGAAGCAAGATGATCCTATGGATATGGAATCACTTCAAATAATTGTCAAGAAATTATCCAACGACCTAATTGATCTAAAGAAAAGTAGTGGAGAAGGGTCTTCTAACCCAAAGAAATTCTTTAGGTTCCCTTCGAAGAAAGATAAAAAATCCCCCCTTACAAATAAAATCAACACCCCTCAACCAAATGACATTAATATGGAAGATACAGTCCAGGCTTTGCAAACTTAGGCAACTGAAAATCTAACTAAGGTTGATGAAGAAGTGGAGGAAGCTTAGGAACAACAAGAGAAATCCCAAGAATCTAAGGACCTTGAACAACATTAACTGAATTCATTTTGGGACATCTCATTTGGAGGTGAAGAAGAAGAAGTAGAAGAAGTGCATATGTCACAAAGAATTGTTACAAATAGAAGTGCAAGCAAGAAAACTTCTAATGACACCACCACCACTAATAATCCCACCACTCCTACCACTTCCACTACCAAGCCATGATCTCCTCCAATGAATTTTGTCCCCAGCCCACCGATAAATACACTTTCAGACCAAAAAACAACCAATCAGACATCAAATCCCAATGCTACATCCACACCTCTAGTTAGGTTAGAATATGACTTCTTAGAAGACTTGAAAAAGACTAAGGAAACTATTTCCTTGTTTGAACTCATGAAAATCCCACAAATCCAAGAAAATTTGTCAAGGCCCTACAGGAAAAAACCTTCACTAACTCAAAATAAATCGATGTTGGAGCTAAGAAAGGGATATCCAAGACCAACTCGTTGACCAATAACACTTTTTCTAAAATTCAGGTAGCCACAAATGCTTCCCGTATAGGACATAGGTCTAGATATACCACTTCACCTTTCCTTATAACCTTTGAAATCTTTGACATGAATGTCCATAACTGTATGGTAGACTATGGAACCTCATCCAATGTCATGCCCTTCAAAGTCTGCGAAAAGACTAATATCAAACCAGAACCATTCGATATTCAAATTATTCAGTTAGACAAGACCAAAGTAAAGGTCATTGGGGAACTGAAGAATGTGTTGATTATGATGTTTGCCAATCTGAAAGTCCACCAAACCATCGATATCATTGTGGTAGATATACCTGAAAACTATGATATGCTTCTAAGTCATGACTGGTCAACTATGTTGAATGGTTACTTTACCACTGATTGGGCACACCTCTGGCTCCCCTACAATGGGAAGATGAACTAAATTATGATCGATAGACACGAACTTGAATGAACCCAATGAACAAGTAATGTTCAATAACTCAATCTTGGGGAATTACTCATATTGTTGAAGTATTATGTAGCTGCGAAAGATATTCTTATTGTATTTTATCAAGTCAAAACCCTAAAAGAATAATGCTAAAGTATATTTGTAATGTCGGCTCAAGAAAATCATTATTATTATATTTTGTACTTGCAATATGAGAAGTCGTCCCTGCCAGAAAAAGTCAAAGTAAATTATATTTTCCCAAAAAGACAGATCGACCCTATGGGAAAAGTTCATTGGGAGAATAAGTATAAATAAGGTGATACTTTGTTCATTTTGTGAACACAACTCACTAATCTATAGCGCAAGTTTGGTGGAGAACTACAGTTGCAGCTACATCTATAGGAGGAAGGACAAGGCACATATCTTGGTCTTGGTTGGTCTCTCTCTCATGCGCTACCTTTCTAGGGTAAAGCGCTAGGGTTTGGATTTGCCTTGGTGTATCTCTTGGTGTATGTCTTGGTATAATACTTAGTGTATCTTCTGGTGACAAGGTACAAATATAGTAGTAGGGTTTCCCTTTGAGTAGAAGGGTTATCTGGGATATTTCTTTCTAAGAGAGCATTGTACTAACAATGCACTTGGTTGATGAATCTATACTAAAGAAGTTATGCTAGGTTTTCTCCCCCAAGAGGGTTTCCCAGGATAGATCTCTATGTGCTGCACTCGGGGGTGGCACATGTAGGTGCCTATGGTTGGGTGATGATGATGTAGCATCATCTATGGAAAAATGAGCATGTAAAAGTAGTTAAATTTCTATGGTAAATGTAACCCTAACTAGTTTTAGGAAAAAATCAACACATTTGACATGTTCTTTGGGAATTACACCGTTGAAATAACACCCTTTTTAATCTAATACACAATCTGGAATCCTTCGTTGCACCCAGATTGTTGAACCTAATTGTAATATAGTTAGTTAGACTAACAGTCCTTCTGATGTACAACCTAACATAATCTCCAAGGATAGATTAGAAAAACAGACTGATGCTGCTAACCCCATTAAAACAAAAAAATCTGAAAATTTAAAAACACCAGTTGAAATAAAAAAAAGGGGATCCTGACATGTGGACATTATTTTTCGATGAATCTAAGTCTTTAGAAGGTACAAGCACCGATTGCATACTAAAAGACCCAAAAGGAACAAATATGTTAATTGCTTGCAAATTGGAGTTTCCTTGCACCGACAACATTGCCGAATACAAATCCCTAGTACAGGGGTTAAGGAAGGCAATAGACTTCAAAGAAGAAAAAATCAAGGTATTTGGTGATTCTGAAATCATCATAAGACAGGTGGGAAACACCATTCATTGTCTTTCAAGTCACTTAAAATTTTACTAGTTATAGGTTTGGGAACTAATTAAATATTTTTCTTCATTTAATATTAGTGTCGTTCCTTGTTTACTGAATTATGACACTGATTTGCTAGTTAACGTAACATCTAGATTAATACCCTCAGATGGATTGATTCTTAGATCCTTCTCTATTGAAATTTTGTATGGACCATCAATTGCTAAAAATATTGTTAATTGGAGTGTCTTTGATGATGACCAACAACTCATAAATTTTCTACACCTCAAAGATACCTTCAAGGAGTCTATCATAGATGAAGGTCAACATGACCTGCTGATGAATACAGACGATAATGATTCAGTTGAAGAAAAAAATGCATCGGGCCCGACCAACAATATTCCCAGGAGTGTGGTCAAACTGGAAAATCTCTACGACCTTCAAGATAAGTTCAAAATGGTCACCAAATGCGAGACTAATAACTCATACATTTAGTTTGAAGTAGTAAACTTGGCATCAAATATTACACCCCATAACATTAATCTTGTAAAAAAATGTTCTCCTGAAGAAAGGCAGTTATACAAGAAGTTATTCAAAGAGTATAAAAACATATTCGATTGTATGTATGAGGATCTCAAGACATATGATACAAATATTATACAACATATCTTTCCCATGAAACCTCAAACCAAGCTATTCCAACAAAAGTTGAGGAAGATGCATCCCAGCCTTTAACCTCAAGTCAAAGAAGAGTCGAATAAATTGTTAGTTTCCAAATCATTTTTCTAGTAAGACATACACAATGGATCTCTAACTTAGTATCGATAAGGAAGAAAAATGGGGATATTAGGCTTTGCGTTGATTTCATAAATTTAAATAGAGCCTCAGAGAAAGATAACTACCCTGTACCCCCCATGGAGAAAATTCTATAGTGTGTGTCCGTATCAGAGACACTCTCCCTAGTAGACAGTTTCTATGGATATAACTAGGTCTTAGTGGCTTGTGAAGATAAACTAAAGACAACATTCAGAACCAAATGGGGAACATATTCCTATATGAATATTCCTTTCAGACTGATCAATGTTGGAGAAACTTTTCAATGAGCCATGGACATATCCTTTAGGGGTCTACTGGGAGAATGTGTTGTAGTATACCTAGATGACGTAACCAACTTTTTGAAGAATAGAGAGGACCACATCTCTCATTTGAGGAAGGTATTCAACATATGCAAGAGATATGTCATCTCTCTTAACCCTAAGAAATCTGTTTTCGCTATCAATGAAGGCAAACCCCTGGGTTTCATCATTTCCAAGCACAATATGCAGATTGAACCTGAGAGAATTGAAGTGATCATTAAGATCCCTCCCCCTCATAATAAGAAGGACATGTAGTCATTCCTTGAGAGGATAAATTTCATGAGACAGTTCATCCCTAACTTCGACGAAATGGTAAAACCCATGAAATATATGATTAAGAAGAATGCCGAATTAAAATGGGGGCCTAAAGAAAAGGATGCCTTCAACAAAATCAAAGAAACTATCGCACAAGCCCTTGCATTGTTGATCTTAGATTTTGATCGAGAGTTCATCCTATACAACTTGTCCTCCGATATCACATTTGCAACTATCTTAACACAAAAGAATCTGGAAGCAAATGAGTTTCCAGTGGATTTTATGAGTTCGGGTGTACAAGGAACTGAGCTAAACTATCCCGAATTTTATAAACATGCCTATGCGGTAATTAAAGTTGTCAATCACTTTCAACTATTCTTACTTAAATATAAAACCAAGGTCTTTGTTCCCTACCTTGCTTTCAGAAATCTCCTAGTACAAAGAGACTTAACAAAAAAGAGAGCCAACTAGATTACGACCCTACAATAATATGACTTGGAGATCAAACCTGAAAAATTGGTTAAAGGGAAAGGACTATGCAAACTGGCCACTGAATCACCCTATATTAAGCCATAGGAAGATGCTCTGTATCAATATCATGAGCTATTTGAAAGGGAAGTTTGTTACATCCCAGTTCACTGAGAGCCATGGTTCTATGAAATGAAATACTACTTAACTAATGGATCAACCCCACATTATCTGGATCCCAAAAAGAAAAGGGCCCTTAGGCTCAAATTCACCCAATATCAATTTATCTAGGGAATTCTATGCATAAAAAAATATGATGGTGTATTCTTAAGATGTCTAGAGAAGATAGATGCTGAGAAGGTCATATCCAAACTCCATGATGTACTACCTGGAGGACACTACGGTGGAGATACTACTGCACACAAATTTCTTAGAGCCGGATACTATTGTCCCTCCTTGTTCAAATATTCTCACGCACATGTGAGGAGATGCCAACAATTCCATAAGTCGGCAAGAAGAGAGAATAAATCTACATTTCCCCTACATCCAGTGATTGTCGAACGTCCATTTCAACAATGAGGGGTAGACGTAATCATAGAAATCAATCCCAATTCCTCCCAACTGCATAAATACATCCTGACTTCCATCGACTGCTTTACCAAATGGAGTGAGGTGATCCCCTTGAAGACTATCAATGAAAATCAGGTGATTTTGTTCCTTGAATCCCATATCATCACCAAGTTTGGAGTTTCTGAATCATCAGTCTTTGATAATGAAAAATATTTTTCCTCTTTGAAATTGGCTGAATTTTCTCTTGAAAGAAATATCAAAGTTAAATATTCAACGAATTATTACCCACAAGGGAATGGCTTGGCATAATCCACTAATAAAAACATCATTGACATCCTCAAGAAGACTGTTAATGACCATCAAAGAAACTTACACCTTTCTCTGTAGAACGCCCTCTGGGATGATAGAGTAACCCCCAAGTCATCTGTCGGTAACTCCCCTTTATTCCTAGTCTATGGATAAGAGGCCACCATACCTACTCACAACTTCCTACTAGCCTTGCAATTGGCCCAATCCGTCTGTGACGAGGCTTGCCTAGTGATGCAGGAGAGGTTAAATATGATATTAAAACTGGAAGAAGAAAGGGAGAAAGATAAAACGAACTTAACTTACCATCAAGAAGTAATAAAAAAATGGTTCGACAAATTATCTGTAGTTAATAAAGATTTTCACCAAGGAGACTGTAGTGTACCCTTTTCACTATCGAGGTTTTCGAACCTCTCAGTTACCATTNAATTCGTACAGACATTATAAGCACATGCATTTAAACAATTAAACACACTTAAATCTCAGAGTAAAATATATAAGTTACTGCTACAATTAAACAAGCCATAGCATTCAACAGTAATTCATTTGCACAACGGAAAACATGACAACTTATCCAGAAGAGTCATGCAAATGTGATAAAACATAGTCAGATACTTATCTGCTGATAGTGAAGAAATCCACCAACCAAATGCAGGCCTCCCACGAACCTCCCAGCCGTAGACCGAACTGCTCCTTAACTCAACAGTGGGTCACCCCCGAGCTAGGACTGAGCTCCACCCCAGGGCAAGGAATCTAGACTCAAGCTGAGGTTACAGGGAATTCAGTCATACACAACCACCAGGAAGAAAGCTCTCCCAGGAATCTCCCTCGCTCACTGCCCACAGACCCTCATTNGCAGCTACAGGGTTCCTTCTAGGAGTTCTCTCCTCCCTCTGCGCACTCTCTCACCTGGAGGAGTCGCTCACAGGCCAACAAGCCTCACGCAGTCCAGTACTGCGTGGTCACAACAACCCATGGGGAAAATAGACACGAGCTATCCAGCAGGTTTAACAATGGCGGATGGTCTCACGGATTGGCTCCACACATAGGCTCGACGCTCAGACATAGGATGTTTCGGCCTTTCAGAATTCAACACACACACAGGCTATTCCCGAAATCAACATAGACTATTTAATTTCCCATTCCAGAATAGAGGAATACACCAGTTTCCTCAGAGCCAGATACAGGCTTCCTCGAACTGGTTCGGCGATGGCAAATGGGTCTCACGGTCATGGCTTCGGGACAGAGAGATATGGATTATTTAGAACAATCACAGGCTTTCCATCTCTCAGGGACGCACGAGGTATTCTTTGCAGAGGTCGAGTTAATCGTACTTCTCAGAGCCTGTACACGCTCAGGCAGTCGGGTGGAATGGAGGAGGAATCCCCCTCACGGCTCATCTTGGCCACTTTATCTGCATGCACCAGGGACGACACTTGTCACCCTTGGAACTGCATGCATTCCATGAGCTTGCATCCCTTTTGCACGATTTCCTTTTCCAAAACTTAGGATAAATAGAAATGCGCATGTCTCTTTTTGAAATAATATTAAAATATTATTTCCCAGGCTTAAGCCCCCTAGGCTCAACACTTAGCCCCTTTCCCACCTTCCAGCCCCTAGTTTCTTGCCCACTCTGTGGACGCTCATTCCACCTTCACTCATTCATCGTGGTCGGTCTGCACCTGGTGGTGTTTATATTTTATTAAATATTCTGCATACATACAAGTACAACAACAGGCTCCTGGCTTTCAAACACTTAGGCTTCCTGGCCTAACAACCACATAAGCCTTCCAGCTTATACAAAACTTGGCTCACCAGCCTATAGAACACATTTACAATTCATTGCATATATCATGATCTGTAACGGGGCTCGGCCTTGGGGACACTAAAATCCCCCTCCCCTTATTTTTGCACTGTCCTCAGTGCCACTTTACATCACATCTGCAAGTTCTTCAAAATTTTCAAAAAGATGCGGGTACTCTGCCCGCATAACATCTGCATGCTCCCATGTCACGTCCTCAGAACCGTACCAGGTCCACTGGACCTTTACAAGCTCTATAGCTTGATTCCAGAGCTGTTTGCTTTTCCTGTCCAATATGCGTACAGGATGCACTTGCAGGACACCTTCTGGTTCCACCTGGATCACAGTCCATTCGATAACATGATTAGTATCAGGTACATATTTCTTAAACAGTGAAACATGAAACACATTATGTACAGTCATAGATGCAGGTAATGCAAGCATGTATGCAACTGGCCCAATCCTTTCCAGGATCTCGAATGGCCCACAAAATCTTGCTGCCAACTTGGCGCAACTTCTCAATTTCAGGGAACTCCTATTAGTTTTCACTTTCAGGAAAACATGGTCACCCACTTTGAATTCTCTATGGGTTCTATTACTATCAGCGTAACTTTTCTGCCTGTCCTGGGCAGCTTTTAGATTCTGCTTGATTTTTATCATTTGCTCTTCCATTTCTTTGAGTAGTTCAGGTCCAACTACTACCCTGTCAGTTGGATTATCCCAGCTCACTGGAGTGTTGCACTTTCTTCCATACAGTGCTTCGAATGGGCTCATCTTCAAAGATGCATGATACCCATTATTGTAGGTGAATTCTACCAAATGCAGGTAGTCTTCCCACCTTGATGGTTTATCCAT
>JASDQU011104195.1:15654-40836 GCA_032191745.1 Picea mariana | reverse complement strand
ATTCAACAGGTTTAACAATGGCGGATGGTCTCACGGATTGGCTCCACACATAGGCTCGACGCTCAGACAGAGGATGTTTCGACCTTTTAGAATTCAACACACACACAGGCCATTCCCGAAATCAACACAGACTATTTAATTTCCCGTTCCAGAACAGAGGAATACACCATTTTCCTCAGAGCCAGATACAGTCTTCCTTGAACTGGTTCGGCGATGGAAAATGGGTCTCACGGTCACAGCTTCGGGACAGAGAGATACAGATTATTCAGAAAAATCACAGGCTTTCCAACTCTCAGGGACGCACGAGGTATTCTTTGCAGAGGTCGAGTTAATCGTACTGCTCAGAGCCTGTACATGCTCAGGAAGTCAGGTGGAATGGAGGAGGAATCCCCCTCATGGCTCATCTTGGCCGCTTTATCTGCATGCACTAGGGTTGACACTTGTCACCCTTGGAACTACATGCGTTCCATCAGCCTGCATCCCTTTTGCACGCTTTCCTTTTCCAAAACTTAGGATAAACAGAAATGCACATGTCTCTTTTTGAAATAATATTAAAATATTATTTCCCAGGCTTAAGCCCCCTAGGCTCAACACTTAGCCCCTTTCCCACCTTCCAACCCCTATTTTATTGCCCACTCTGTGGACGCTCAGTCCCCCTTCACTCATTCATCGTGGTCGGTCTGCACCTGACGGTGTTTATATTTTATTAAATATTCTGCATACATACAAGTACTGGCCTTCAAACACTTAGGCTTCCTGGCCTAACAACCACATAAGCCTTCCAGATTATACAAAACTTGGCTCACCATCCTATAGAACACATTTACAATTCATTGCATATATCATGATCTGTAACGGGGCTCGGCCTTGGGGACACTACAGAGACCTTGTGCTCAAGTGGGATAAAGCAAATGAGATAAAAGGAAAACACACCAAATTTCAAAAGCTGTGGTTGGAACCTTATCTGATCCACCAGAAAATAGGTCCTGGGACCTTCATACTTAAGACATTACACGGAGAGGAGGAGAAGCTCCCTGTCAATGGCCAAATTCTCAAAAATACTTCTTCTAAGCACCCATGGTGATTGTAGTCTTGTACATAGTAGGAGTTTTTTTATTTTTCCTTTCCTAGTCCCTGTTATTTTCAACCCAATCATCTTTTATCTTTCCCAGCTTGATTTTCCCCAAACTATTTTCTTTAGTGTTATGTTTCTTTTTTCTCTTGTTAATCTACAATAATTAGTGGTTCACCACTCCATACGAATATTTTCCCCATTATCACAACCCTAAGTGGTTCAACTCATGTAACCACTTTTCTCTTTGGGCACCTCTCACTCAACTGTAATCAAAGGACCCGTAACTCAACGTCTCTTCATAAGAGATGATGGCACATAAAAGAGGATTTGGTTCACCCAGGCCAAGAGAAATCCTCATACCTACAAATTACACACCTTCTTATAGCTCATATCAGTCATCTTTATTATGTGTGACCACTCTCAAGACATGCCTATGCTTCACGTGCGTTTTTTTAATTTCTCTGAAAATTGATATCTTCTGCATACATCCAGTGGTATTACCCATTATTCCCTTAACTCTACTCTACCGGTAACTCATGTGAGGAACACACAATAATGAACCGTCGATTGAGACTTGCATATCAAAGTAACACTCATATCACCCTGCTTCCTACTCACCTTCAGACATGTTGCAAAAGCAATACATAAATCATATATCTAAAAATAATGAAGGCAGAGAAGCACAAACACAAGGAGGTTGAAAGAACTATTAAAAGTGTAGGAAGTATGAGCAAACCCGTCAAGGCTATGGACTCTCGCTGGCAGTGAGGCTATGCTTGTATGATACCAAGGCACCTTCGTCGGGGCTATGGACGATCGCTGACAACAAATCAATGCCGGGAGAGAAAGGCGAGGAACAAACTGCAATCCATACTGATTGGTAAACATTTCTCTATTTTGTACCCCTCATGTTTCACTGCTGGATATATAATCCCCATAAACACTCACTAGAATTATGCAGAAGATCATCAACGATGGAATTTTCCTCCAAATTTTAAAGTTATTTGAATGTGGGATCCTCAACCTGTAAACTGTATGAACTATATAAAGGTAACAACACAATTGATGAGGTCTTATTACTTTTCTTTCGAGCTTAGAGATAACTGGTTCTTCCCAGTAAGTCGCCATTTGTTTTGATGGAACAACAACCCATTCCCCAATTAATTTTTTTTCAGTATTACTGTGGGGATGCACACATTTCTTCTTTTTCATGAGGTATCTTTCTTTTAACCTTCATCTGCATGCTCATAACTTAAAGCACTAAATTTATGTCCCCCCCCCCACCTACTTCTCACATTACTCCCTTCTTGCCTTTTTGTCATCGGGCCTTTATCAAATGCACACACATGCACACCTTCATATTTCATCATCAACGATGCCTCAAAGCATCATCGTCATAAGTTAGAAACATGTTATCATCCTGATGGTCCTATCCATTTTTCCGATGATGATGAGCCATTCTCTCTCCTAGTCATAGTGCAATTGATTGTGTGGCCCTTTCTCTAGAGTACACATCTACAATTATATTCTTTGTGGTCCCTTCATATTGATCACTGCATAATTTTTTTTTTCTTACACGTGGTAAGGTAACAATGGCTAACATTCTTTGGTGAATGCTTTTCATCATCGGATTTTTCTTTGGACACATTCCTATACCTACACTCCTTTCTGATGACGACATCGCTCTTTGCTTTCCAATTGTCACATTTCTCATCTTGTGTATCATATGAACCAAGTCGTCTCTGATCACTCCTCTACTGCAGATCTCATTCATGTCTAAGTAATGGATCCCCCATGGCGACCTCAATGTCTTGTCAGCATTAATGAAGAAAGGATTAACGCCCAACGATAATCTAATTGAACGTTAAAAGGAGTTTTTTTGGGTCAAAATTAGACCCTGTAATCACACTTAATCAATTAATCAATTAATTATTGTCGTCAGAGGTGTTTTCTCACCTATATCCACACCTCTCATTCCCATCAACTTCACGGCTTCCCCCAAATTTTCAAATTCTCTCATGCCCTAACGACTATAACCGAAAATCACCCATGAACACATTTACTCTATGCATACTCCCCTGACTGAGTTCAAGTTGTATCACACCTTTAATTTATTACCTTTTGGTTTGGAGGGAATTGCTGAAATATTTTAAAAGCACCAAGACTCATGTTCTTTCTCACTTAATTGTAAGGAAAAAATGAAAGCCACATCAAGAATTATTTGTTATCTTTACTTGATTGACTACCGCTCTTGGCCTCTAAGCAAGTAGGATACTAACTTTTCTCATGTTATTATTTCAATCCTAAAACGAATCTATTAACTTTAGTTTTGTTTGTTTGCGCAGGTGACAATATGTTCAGGATGACCACTAGAAAAGGAAAAATCCAGACCTCTAGAACACCTATTCCAACTTCCATTCCAGAATCATACATATCTGACACCAACAACAATGACATGACATAGAACTACCTCAACCATGCTAAGATCCTGAACATGTTTGACAATGAAATATTCCCATATGATGATTTAGACACTAAGGCATACAAAATATTCAGAAGAGTGGGATACATACTGTAGCCGTGCGTCTAGAGCTGTTTCCTTACAACGATGCAGCTAAATGGTGTTTCTCCTATCTGAAAAAAGATACGGGGCTAATAGTTAACACTTCAGGACTCCCAATCGCCTCGCTTAAAGCATAATATTTCAGAGAAAGGTACTGAACTCCCACTTCTACAGTATCACTAAATGATCCTTTTCTCGAACAGTTCGAAGTCGAACATGAAGACTTTGAGACCCTAATGGAGGACTGGTTCTATGATGCAGAGTGGCCGGTGAAGAAAGGGGAAAGATATGTCCCGACACAATATCTCAAGAGCCCATACATAGTACTAAATACCATGATTTGTAGGCTCTATGGTGAGGATAGAAACACCCATTTCAATATGGAGTGGTTTCCCATGGCTTACATGGTATCCTAGAAAGAGCAAGCTTTCAACTAGGAAACCATTCTTTCGTTCAACATTGCACAACGCAACCAGGATCCCAAAAGCATGAAAAATGCATGCTTTTACATGTCCTCTTATCTGATAGATGCTGTATGCACAACCAATTATTTCCCAACGTTTAACTAGACCTGGACCCCAGATAAGGGACTAATTCATTTCTATTGCTCTCAATTGTGGGAGGTCAATTGCAAGAAGTTTTTCTATGATATATGTGATTACTTCCTGACTCCCTTACATAAGGCCATCTTTGGCCTTTTCCCACATAGGATCTCTCCTGAGGCTCTCAAGGGTTTGAAAGAGATTGGAGATTAGTATATGAAGAAATATTACACATACATCTAGATTTATAGGGCCACGGGAGTGCCTCACCTATTACCAAAGTATGTGCCCGATAAATTGTTGGCCAGGTAGGTTGCATACAAAACTGTAGAGAAGGGGGCCACCACCCACCTTTCAAAAAAGAACAAAAGATACTGACCTATCTTCCCTATTCATATTGGATCATACTCTCTGATGAACAAGAAGTAGGCCGATAAGGAAGATGAAATGCTTAAGGAGGTGTGCTTCTGCATCGAGGAACCCAAATCCCATGACCCCAGAAATGTGGTATATGAGAACATGAAAGATGTTAATCTCTTTCCACAAACCATGCCTAAGGCCCATTTTGAAAAAGATGTTTTCTGAGGCACTCTGATTTTTGAGGAAGTAGGGGAAATAATTATCACCAATGCGGCCAAATAACAATTGAGGAAGGACAAAGAGAAAGACAAAACTCTGAGACTAGAACAATTCCGAGCCCTCCTCCACCAAGATAAAGAAAGGCTAAGTGAAGAAGAAGAAAATAAAAGAGACAAGGAAGCCGAGTTGGCAAGAAAAGATGAAGAGTCCAAGGAAAGGTACTAGTTGTTGAAGAAGAAGAGGTCGAAGAGAAGCAGTCCGCGCTGGAGAAAAGCAGAAGTAAAGATCCTCTCTTTTAGAAAGATAGCACAAGGAAAAAAGAAGCAACAAACATAGGGAAACCAACATCAAAGGCACCGGGAGAAGAGTAAAAAGGATAAGGCTGATGACATAGAAGTACGAGACACAAATTTAGTAGGTGTTGATGCTATCATCATTTCAGACCGTAAGGACGACTTGATCAATACCTTGATAGAAGAATGCACCCCCTGGCTTCAATTCCAAGAAGCTTATCGCTCACTTCAGAGGGGCTTGGGTTCAAAAGAGCAATGGTCGCATTCAATTATTATTACTACAACCACAAGACATGAGCCATAGCGAAGAAAACACCCAAAAGGAAAAGTAGAAGCATTCCAAGATGTATCCGAGAGGATCATAAAATGGAAATCTAGACCTGATGTAAAGGATAATGCTCTACAAGAAGCCTCGAAACTTAATGCTTTTTCAGGTGTAAACATTCTATCGGTCCATGAGGTTGTCGTAGCCCTAGACGCAACAAAATCTAGTATTGTAGAGCTAGAAATCACCTTGGTGACTATCAAAGAATCTATGGCTAGTGAGCACGCAAAATAAATGCAACAGGTGAAACAAGACTATGAGTAGGAGATAAAAAAGAGACTACAAGCACATGAGGAAGGTCTATAGGTTAAATTCACCGAGTCAATGTCACTAGTCAAAAAGGCCCATGCTAGCGACATCCAACAACTTAAAACATCACAAAATTTGGAGATGATGAAGCTTAAAGCAAAGTTGGTCGAATTAAGGTCTTTCAATGACAAGGGTGAAGCTGAAATCCAAAGGGTACAAAAGGATAACAAAATCTTGAGAAAGACTATAGAAGAATGCCAAAATCAAACAACAACTCTTGATATCGTGAAAACAAAATCGTTGGAGAAAAATGAAGAACTTCAGAGCACGCAAAAAAGGTTGTTCGACGCACTTGATAGGATTAGATATGAAGAGACGAAGTTTGACTCACAGGTGAAAGCTACCCATGAAAAATATCAAAAGGTCCTGGAAGCTTGCAACAATATCACATAATGGCAAGATTCATTGCAAATAATTGTCTCTAGAAACCCTTCTGGTGTATTCATACGAGCGAAGAATCCAATATTGTTGACTTATGGAGATAGGTATTGTTATTGCACAATATGTACTTGCCCAAATCCCAAGGGAAGTGGATGCAATATTAGCGTAACAGGGGGTGACCTATCACTGTCACCTTAATAGGAAACCCCTTTCTATTTAGGAGTATATAAAATTTACCCCAGGGGAGACATCCCCAATGACCTAAAGGGATGATAAGACTAAGGAAAAGGTGCAAGAAAATCCCCCTCTCACTAGTCACTCAATTTAACAGGTTCTTATGGTCTTTAAGGGATGAACCAATGGTAAAAATGGAGCATACCTGCCCAGAACAAGACAACAAAGAAAATATGGAAGCTTCCAAGTATACAAATATGATATTAGTGCTTCTTAAGACCATAAACCTTCAAAAAATAGGCTAGCTGATATAAATTTGCAGCAATGTAATAGTTTACAACAACAATTAGTATTTTGTAACAGCCACAAAGAATATGCCTTGAAATTGCTTGAAAAGACAAGAATGTGTAGCTCTAACCAGACAAAATGATAATAAGTTGTCACAAGCAAATTTGGCAATGTCTAGATAGCATTTAATGTCACTTTTCAAAAGAATTTGATGCAGTGAGATTGTTGTAGAAATATTTTGTAACAACAACAAATTCTAGTGCTCAAAATTGCAAGGAAACACCATGCAAACTCAACATTTGTCTAGTAGATTGATTGGAAATTGTCACAAGCAATTTTTGAATGAGCTAAGTGCAAGTTATGTAGGTGAATGCGACAATTTAGCATGAATTAGTATGGATGTAGCAATGATTTGCAATAGCAGCAAGTTAGCTAAGGAATTAGTCTAGTTTAGGTTTATTAAAAGTTAGTAAAAGCTTTGAGGAGAAAGGTTTGAGTGTTTGTTTGATCAATCATTCACGATAGTGAGTAGACTAGTGCCTTTTAGGATTTATGGAGTCAACAATAGCAGCGGAAAAACTTGGAGAAAAATAGCAATGATAATACTTTGTCAAAGGAGAGAGGATAGATGGAGGAGCTGTTGGAAACCCAAAGCCTCAAGCATCCAAATCCTAAAGACAAATTTGCTAGAGAGTAAGGAATCTTAGGCCCCAATGAATCTTCCTTCCTTAGACTATTAAAATAATGTATGCAATAGTCAATTAGAGTGAAACTACTAGAGAGATAACATTTTAGCGCTCTAGTAGCCACTTCTTAAACAAGGTGTACTTGAGAAATTTAGATAATTAGAAAAACTATAGAGAGAAATAAGTAACTTATGTTTCTCTCCTAGGGTTTAAGCAAGCAATTTCATAATCTTTAACATGAAACAAGTAAAATTTACCACAAGCATTCATTAACATAAACAAATTTCATATTTTCTACTTACTTCACTAAGAATAATCAAGCCAAACCCTAGTTGAAGATCTTCCACCATGAAAAATAGCCAAGATACACCAAAATATGCCTCTCCAAGAAGTTGTGCACTAGTTATTTCAGCCAATAGCCCTTAAAGAGGGCGCAAATTTAAGTCCACACTAAGTGTATGATGGGCGATGATGAAAAAAGAGAGCACTTTCTCTCTATTTAAACAATATCAATGACCTTTAATTAATTTTAGGTCATAAAAAGGTTGACCTGGCCAAATTACATCAAAAATCCAGTTTTTACATAAATAAAAGTAATTAACCCCTGAAATGATCTCTAAGGGTGACGTCATGCCCTTCTAGGATGATGTTGAGCCGCTAAAGTGGAACGTTGAGCTCCATGTCCAGAACGTTTGAGCATCAAGGCCCTGGATGATGCCCAAACGTGCCAACTAGCTCACAACTGCCCTCAATATGAAAACCCTAGCTTTGGGTGACGTCCAGGGTCATAATGGTGACGTCATGGGCCGTCAAACGTTAACGCCCAGTTGGAAGAGAAAGATCCCCCTGGCTCTAGATATGGCAGAGTATATCAAGGGAAACATCCTTCTTTCTTCCTGGTGCAAATATATGATGTCTTCTTGCCCCTGGTTGGGGTCACAACATCCATCTGTGGGCCTTTAGCCCCATGGAGATTTGAGCTAATCATTTCCACATGTGTATCTGTCCACTAGGCAAAGTCCTACAAAAAAAACAAGTACGTCCTCCATGGGTTCATAAGTCACTTGGATCATAACATGTAAATCACATCAATAATCAAATTACCCAAACATGTGCATCAAACCCCCCCTTACCCAGACAAATGCTCAAAGACGTTATGCAATTTAACAAGTCAGGTTTGGAGAAGGTCTTAGGGTGTCCTATTGGGATAATCCTCCTTAAGTGTGGGGTGTTTACTAGGTGAGAGACAATCTAGGTCATGTAAGTGTATGAGGTGGTGTGGGGGTAAGTGTTTGGGGATGGGGTGCAGTGATAACAGTGAAATGTAGATCTTACTTGTGGGTGTCTTTGTAAAGGGCGAGCTGCACCTTGTCATAAATGCCAATTTTTCCTAGCCCATTCAATGCATTTTATTCTTAGCCTCATTTCTTTTGATCTGTTTCTTTTATGCTTCAAGGGAAGAGTTGAGGGACATTGTCTTGGCTTGGAGACTAGAGGTGACAATGTTATCCACAAGCATTTCACGGAGATGAGACGAATGGCTCGTGATGAGACCCCCTTTCTCTTGGCTATGCCACCAAGAGCCACTACCCTGGTTTGGTGACAAGATAGATGGTATTGTCATACTACTACATGCCCATGGTCATAATAGACTAGCTCATGATGAGACCTCCCATCCACCAACTAATACCTCGAGTGTTTATTTATCTTGTGGGTTCCCTTTTCTTACTGGGAATCTTTTTACTGCTTTCTTAGTAATCCCTGGGAGAAGCATCTCAAAGGTTTCATTTTGGATTTTAACTCTTGCCAACTAATTTTACCCTTTGGTCCTTTAGCCCCTTCTTCCCACAAGGCCAGGTACAACCCTTCCTAGTGTGGAAAATCCCAATGCCCGAACAAAGGTAGGGGGGAAATGAGAGGAATAAATATGGAAAGTGGTAAATATGGAGGGAATGGACAATGACCTTTCATAGAACCACCCAGTGGAAACCCATCCCAAAGGGAGATCAACTTACTAGGGCATCATGTCACCCTTCCACGTATGAATAAGTTAAAGATCATAATTTCCAAGCAAACATTATCAAATGAAGGAGAATTCAGTGAAACATATTCAAGTGCTTCAATAATTAGAGTGACACATACCATGATACCTGGACTCATTACTTCATGGAGAAAGACTTACTGCTACTTTAGGACCAGGCTGGTGGGATGGATACTACTGCTACTGATAAATGGGTTGCACTGAAGAAAAGAGGGGCCCTCTGAGGCCATGCTTAAGTAATTCGACTCTCATCACTCCATGTCTAGGACCCATGGGCCTCGAGACACGATCTCCTTAGTTATCCCTAGGGTAGGGGATAACATGTATGCCAATGATCACAGATGTTCTAAAGACTTAGGAACATGTCACTGCATCCAACGTTCAGGTATGGAGATCGACAAAAAACCTTCTCTCACTATTCAGAATGGATCCCCTTAGTGATGTTGACAAATCTTCATCATCCCAAACGATGACTGAGGATGTGGAAACCAAGAGGAACCTCGCTCAGAGAGCCATCGAAGCAATCAACGAAATTGACACGGAGGTTATCGAAAAAATATTGATCCAACCCTCCAAAATCATCACCCTGACAGAAGATGCCATGCAATGTGTTTATAAGAGCCTCATCATGAACATAATCATTCCCATGTGAAAGAGTGAGGTAGATTTGGAAGGAACACAATTACTTCGAGTAGATTCCATACTCGAAGACCTCAAGAGTTGGAAGGCACTCATGGATGCGAAGGAAAAACCATCAGGGCTCCATTGAAGAATTGCATTTGTAGCTAAAATTTTGTAGAGTAAATCATATTATTGTACTCATGTCCATGTCCCAATCGGGAAAGGGAAACTGGAGCATCGCTTTAGTATTCCAACCATTAGCAAGATGAGTAATGTATAATAGTCCCATAAGAGTTCTATAAATGGGATGATTGTAAGAGAAAAAGGGATTTTGGTTCTTTTGAGAAGGAGACTGGTATTTTTACTATTATTTGAATAAAGGACGAAAGACATTTTGGAAGACAATGGATTATATGTGTATGACCTTGACTATTCATGTTTATGCATATATTTTTTGCAATTTCTGAATGTTAATCTCTGAATTCTTTCCTGGTTAATATTTCGTTGCTTACAATTGTTATTGCTTTCCTACACGAATACAACGACTCAATGACTTAATTTGTTAATCAATTTATATTGGTTACAAACAATTGCTTAGTCAAATTCCATATTCCTAGTCACATGAATTCATTCTATGCAAGTAAAATCATTTCTCACTGTGTTCGTCTTTTGGATTGCCTCTGATCAGGATAGATTAGCTTAGGATAGATTAAGCCTGCATCTTAGACCTTTAGTCTTTCATTCTAGTTTTATGAATATATAGTTAGAATCTTTAGCCTTTAATTCATCTGAGTAACAACTATTCTCATATTCATTTTTAATTAGTTTGTAGTTAATAAGGTAACCAGGCCATAAACTAGTCAGAAGCACTATCCCAATTGACAGTGGGTCTAATTGGGACTTTCCATCGAGCGTTCTTCTCAATATGATTGAATGGGCCATTTAGACCTTCAACATGACATTAAATAAAACAAAAAAGTATATTTAAATGGAATTGGAGGGAAAATAAATTGAAGATTTGATTTGGTAAAAATGTGGGAAAGATCTAGAAGGTCCAAAGAAAGGATAAATAGAGGAGTAACCCTTCCCCTTTCTATTATGATTTGATATCTTATTGAGTGCTCTTGTAGACAGCATTTTCATTAGGGTTTTGGAAAAAACCCTTCCACTGTAGGTTTAGTTTCATTGGTGTAATATCCACCCTAGCTAAACAAGAGGAGGATTCACCTAGAGTCCTCATTGGAGTTCATTGTGGTGTTTGATTTCATACTGGAGGGAGTTGGGAAGCATATCTTCTTATGCGGGTTGTTTTTGATGATTTTCAAGAAGAGGCCAATCTTCATATCTGCATGTGCCAAGAGGGTTATCGCACATCTGTAAAAGGGGGCATTATCTTGGGTTGAGCACAGGTTGTCCTGTGAGGCCCCAGTAAAATCCTCACAGTCATCCCGTGAGGACCTCTGTGAATAAGAGTTAACCGTATGTTGGAACGAGGTTGTGAGGAGCTCAGGAGGGGGTCAACTATAGATCGACGTTGCTTGAGCAGAGTAGAGTAAGGCTTGGTGAGTCTTGGATCAGTGGAAACCATAGATTGGCATCATTCCAAGTTTTCTTGTGTGTTTTTGTAGTAGATTGTGATGCTTCATGCAGCCATTAGATTTGTGTTCTCAGTCATATTCTGCAACTTTTATTACAACCATTAGACATCATTGTACCGATTTTGGAAGTTTCCATCCATTATAATATGCCACAATTATTTTCTCTATTTTGCGTATGCTGTATGTTTGAAAATATTCCTCATTAAGGAAATTATCTATAAGAAGTTAACAACACATTCATATAAGAAGAAACAACAAATTTTGGGTAGAGAATATAAAATTGCCTCCTAGCCTAGTTGGGAAAATTACAGTGGTATAAGAGCTGGTGATTCTGCCAGCCCGTGACTACATTGATGCCTAGAAGAAAAGGGCGTGGAGGACAGACCTATCGAGAGTCATCAGAAAGAGAAATAGAAGAAAATCACACAGATTCAAAACCAGAAGGAAGCATGGGAGACAACCATGAAGGGACTATGCTCCATATATTAAAATATATGGTCAAGGGTCAGAATGAAGAATCCCAAAAACAGGCAGATACAACAAGGTTCTAGCAGTAGATGCTTGATGCGCTCGCACATTTGATAGGCCAGTGTAGGAGTATGATTGGTACAGGTCAAGGTGGACCCATTGGATCCCATTGGGGTGAAAAGATACACACAAAGAGTAGAAATAACCATAACCAAACTCAAAGGAGGATCCTAAAGATACCTAGGACTTTATTACCAGAATTCCTGACAAGGAACCGTATAGAAGCACATGAGAAACCAGATCATGGGCTTTATATTAACACCTCATACAAGGAGTATGAGATGATAGATGAAGATAGTCGTGAGGAAGTTTCCTATAGAGACTTTTCAACCTCAAACATAAATACAATCAAAAGGAGGGGAATAGAGGGGCACATAGCCCACATAACTTTGATCTCATGCACAATATGGGAAGGTTTACTATTCCACCCTTTGATGGGTTTGCAAAGAGAACGACTAGGGCCTGGGTACAATAAGTTGGACAATTACCTCCAACTTAAATCAATGACCGAAGCCGAAGAAATTAAGTATGCCACCCTTCACTTGGAAGGAGAAGCTCACAAATGGTGTTACCATGGGCTGGTGACATTAGGGCACGCCAACATCAATTCATATGTGGACTTCACTTAGATTTTGATGGATAATTTTGACAAGAAGGAGCTTGAGATACACTTCAGGGAGTTGGCACAGTTGAGAAAAACAAGCACACCATAATCACACATTACATATTTTTAGAGGATGGAAATTATGGTGATAGATATATCTCAACAAAGATTGGTGATGTTATTCACAGAAGGTCTAGCTGAACCTCTGAGAGGATGGATGAAGACATTTAGGCCAACCACATTGCATGAGGCCATCATGATATCCCATGACATGAAGGATGCAATAAAAAAGAAGGTACCAACAAAATCCTTCATTCTTCAAGGAGGTAAGGAGACGAAGTTTCCCCAGAAGTCATGGAGAGGGAAGGACATGACGAATGAGGAGGCTAGGAGATAAATAAGAAGGAAGAAACTTTGCTTCAGTTGCAAAGATCTGTGGGAAACAAGTCATAGATGTATGGGAAAAGGTAAAGTCCATTACATTGAGGTAGTTTCTGATGAGGAGGATGATGGTGATGACAAATGTATTGGTCTAGATAATGGTGAGGAATCACATACTATAGAGCATATGCCATTGAAAGACAACCCTAAGGGAATGGCCAATGCCACCCTTTTGGGAGTCCCTAAATATTATACCTTCAGGATCAGAGGCATTGTGCAGGGGTAGAGGGTTACAACACTGGTGGATGGTGGAGCCACCCACAAATTCATTGATGTTTCACTTGTCACCAGGAGAAATATCCCTACAAAGGATTTCGAGGGAATCAGTGTGGTAGTAGCAGATGAGTACAACATGATGTGTACTCAGAGGATCGGGGGACTAGAAGTAACCTTGGGAAAATATATGTTGACTGATGACTTTTACGTCATGGATTTAGAAGACACTCATGTGGTGCTAGGAGTTTAGTGTCTATACTCTTTGGGAGATATCCACATGAATTATAAGGACATGAGGATGGATTTCTAGGACAAGCGTGGAAAACGAGTCATCCTGAGAGGTATGTTGATAGGTGCTCCTAGGATCGTGTCTAACCAACATATGGAAGCCCTTTTTAGACATGGGGACGTGGCTTGCATGGAAGAATTATTGATCACCATGGAGAAGCCATCACATGAGCACAATCATTACACTGCACATATCCAGGCATTGCTTGGAAAGCATGAGAGAGTGTTTGAACCATTGACGACAGGGAGACCACCCGACAGAGGATTTGAACATGTCATTGATATAGAAGAGGGGTTGAAGCCCATGAACACCACCCCTTATAAGCATCCCAAAAGATTCAAGGAGGAAATAGAGAAGGCCATAAAGGAGTTGCTAGAGATGGGACACATCAGGCCTAACTCTAGTCATTTGGCTTCGTCTGTTGTACTAGTGAAGAAAAAATATGGTACTATGAGTATGTGCATAGACTACAGGGAACTAAATAAGAAGACCATAAAAAATAGATACCCAATACCCAATATTGATGAGATGATCGACGATACACATGCAACAGTGTACTTCTCAAAGGTTGATCTGTGATCCTGATACCACCATATTTAGGTCAGGGAGGAGGATATCCATAAAAAAACATTCAAGTGTCACTATGGGCACTACGAGTTTCTAGTCACACCCTTTGGGTTGACTAATACACTAGCTACCTTTCAGTCATGCATGAACCATATCTTCAACAAATAGTTGAGGAAATTTTTACTGGTTTTCTTTGACAATCTTCTCATCTACAACATGACGTGGGAGAAACACCTAAATCATGTGGAAGAGATTCTTGCTATTATGGAGGAACAATCATTTTTTTCTAAGGAGGTAAAGTGTGAGTTCGAGTTGATAGAGATTCTCTATCTGGGGCATGTGATTGGTGTTGAGGGAGTAAAGGTACATTAGGATAAGATTTCGACCATCTTAGACTGGCCCACCCCCAGGTCACTCAAATATCTATGAGGATTCTTCATGATATGTAACTATTATAGGAACTTTGTGAAAGGATTCTCATAGTTGGCTGTGCAATTAACATACCTCACCAAGAAGGGGGCGTTTCGATGGTTAGATGATACACATGTAGCATTTGATAGAATGAAGAGGGTCATGAGCACTTGCCCAGTATTAGCATTCTCGTATTTTACACAACCTTTTGTCCTGGAGTGTGATGCATCTGATGAAGGGATAAGAGTAATACTAATGCATAATTGACATCCAATAGCTTTCGAGAGCAGAAAGCTAAGGGAGCCTGCGAATCTCTACCCGATCTATGATAAGGAGATGTTGGCCATAATGCATGCCTTGGCCAAATTTAGATATTACTTGGTGGGAGGATGCTTTGTGGTTCAGACTGGCCACAACAACTTGAGATACTTCTTGGAGCAACAAGACTTGAATAAGAGTAAAAAAAAATGGGCGAGTAAGGTACATGCATATGATTTCTACATTGAGTAATTAAAGGAAAATAAGAACATAGTTGTTAATGCCTTGTCTAAGAGACTTGCACCCTTCCCCATGACAAAGATCTCAATAGATTGGAATTCCATTCTCTTGGTGGAATACTCCAAGAATACCTTTGCTTGAGAGATGATGGAGGGCAATATTCAATATGAAAGGTACAGGGTAGTGGATGACATAATATACTAAAAATACATGATCAATATTGTCCCTGAGTCCACACTCAAGGACAATATTTTGAGGGTAGCGTATGATGCACCACTGGCATGGCACTAGGAGTATATTAAGACCTACAAGAAGGTGAGGGAGAGATTCTCATGGAAGGGTCTCAAAGGGGATGTACTTCGTCATGTGAGGGAGTGCATGACTTTCTAGCATAACAAGTCATAGTTCACACATCCTGCATGACTGCTTCAACCATTATCAATTCCAAAGAAGAAGTGGGAAAGCATTTCTGTGGAATTCATCATAGGATTACCAAAGGTGCAGGGCAGGGACTGTATCTATGTGGTAGTGGACAGGTTGAATAAATATGCACACTTCTTTGATATTCCTACAGAGTACAACACATCTCATGTAGAATATCTATTCTTCAGGCAGATGTTTAGACTCCATGGCCTTCCGAGGAACATAGTCAGTGACAGGGATAAAAGGTTTCTTAGTGCATTTTTGCAGGAGTTGTTCATGTTATCAAGGGCATAGTTAACACCTAGCACTAGCTATCACCCCCAAACATATGGGCAGACCGAGATAGTAAACATATTGATCAAGGGGTACTTGAGGAACTATGTGTCAGAGAAACAACATGCATGTATAAAATGGTTGCATCTTGGGGAGCATTGATACAACACCATTTATCACATGCCCATCGGGATGATCCCATTCAAGGCATTGTATGGCTATGACATTGCATCTTTTTTGGATTTGGGGTTTGGAGAGTGACGAGATCCTAAGGAAAAGGATTGTTTAGAGGAAATTCGAGACATCTTAAGAATCCTGAAGGAGAATCTATAGGGCGCTCAGAATCAACAAAAGATGTATGCAAAAAGACACATGGTAGAACACATATTTGAGCTTGGAGATCTTTCCTTTCTCAAATTGCAACTGTATAGACAATTATTGTTGAAGAAGAGTGGTCTAAAGAATCTCAAGCCCTACTTATACAGGCCCTACAAAGTGATCAGGAGAGTTGGGGAAGTAGCATACATGCTGGAGCTACTGAATGGCAACATGATCCACAATACCTTCCATGTATCATGTGTCAAGAAGGCATTGGGACAACAAGTCATTGCTTCAACAGATCTTCCTCCACTATATGAGGAGGGACAGTTGGTTCTTTCTTTTGAGAGGATTGTTGATGTCAGGGAATGAAAAATGAGGAGCATGGTCATTCAAGAGTACTTGGTTGTATGGAGAGGATTTCCCACAATAGATGCTACCCGGGAAGGGGAGCAAATATTACAACACCCTAATATGGAATTTCTTGAGGACACGCAATATTGGAAAGGGAATACTATAATATCCCCTTTCAATTGACTATGATGGAGGACAAATCAATAGCCTATATGACTCCCGTAGGATATATTAAACAAGAAAAAGAGGAGTCAAGGATGTTTATTTGGTGTCACTAGGTAAAAAGAATGACAAATCCTAAAAGTGACATTAAATAAAATAAACAATTATATTTAAATGGAATTGGAGGGAAAATAAAGTGAAGATTTGATTTGGTCAAAATGGGGGAAAGATATAGAAGGTCCAAATAAAGGATAAATAGAGGATTAACCCTTCCCCTT
Organism: Picea mariana; assembly: GCA_032191745.1. Classification (NCBI taxonomy): domain Eukaryota; kingdom Viridiplantae; phylum Streptophyta; class Pinopsida; order Pinales; family Pinaceae; genus Picea; species Picea mariana. The sequence goes on along the minus strand of JASDQU011104195.1, from coordinate 23,999 downwards.
GCTATTATGATTTGATATCTTATTGAGTGCTCTTGTAGCCAACGTTTTCATTGGGGTTTTGAGCAAAACCCTTGCACTGTAGGTTTAGTTTCGGTGGTACAATATCCACCCTAGATAGACAAGAGGAGGATTCACCTAGAGTCCTCATTGGAGTTCATTGTGGTGTTTGATTTCATAATGGAGGGAGTTGGGAAGCATATTGCCTTGCACAGGGTGTTTGCGACAATTTTCAAGAAGAGGTCGAGCTTCAGATCCGCAGGTGCCAGGAGGGTTATCGTGCATATGTAAAATGGGGCATCCTTGCAGGTTGAGCATGAGTTTTCCCACGAGGCCCCACTAGACTCCATGTAGTCGTCCCATGAGGACCTCTGCGAATAGAGGTTTGCAGCCGTCTGCCAGAATGGGGTTGTGAGGATCTCAAGAGGGGATCAACTACATATCGACATTGCTAGAGCAGAGCATAATAAGGATTGGTGAGTCTTGGATCAGTGGAAACCATAGATTGACATTATTCCAGGTTTTCTTGTGTGTTTCTGTAGTAGATTATGATGTTTCTTGGAAGCCATTAGATTTGTGTGCTCAATAATATTCTGCACATGTTATTATAGCCATTAGACATCATTGTATTGATTTTGGAATTTTCCATCAATAATAAGATGCCATGATTATCTGCTTTATTTTGTGAATGCTATATGTTTGACAATATTCTTCATTAAGCAAACTATCTGTAAGAAGTTAACATCACATTCATATAAGAAGAAGCAACAAATTTCGGCCAAAAAATATAAAATTCCCTCCTAGCCTAGTTGGGAACATTACAATAACTCCTTGGCATATTCCCAATCTCCCTAATATCCTCAACAACTCTTAGTAAATCATCTTCAAGAACATCAAAGAAGTCTATAAAAAATTATGCAATCCACCTGTCAAGGCCAAGGATCTTATTCTTCTGAAAAGTACTAAGTACACAAATAATTTCCTCCTTAGTCACTAATCTATAGATGATATTATTCTCTTCTTAATTAACAAGCCTAGGAAAATATTACACAACTTTAGTATGTCCCCTAAGTTTTCTTTAGTATATTCCTTAAAGATCTTTTTGATGTGATGAACCCCCAGGTTTTCCAAATCATGGAACCCCCAAACCTTGTTGTCATCTGTATTTTTTAATTCCCAAATAATGTTGTTGTTTCGCCTATGCTTAGTGAAATTTTGAAAGTACTTAGTATTCTAATCACCGACCTCAATCCACAAGGCTCAACTCTTAATGCTCTATTCTTTTTATTTATCCAATAGAAGCTTATTCTTTTTTTGTTCTAACGAAGTAGTCCTTTCTAGTATATCCTAGCTAAATTTTCTAGTGAACTGTTCATATTAAACCAACTCCAATTCTTTCTCCACCTCCTTAAGCAAGAACTCCCTCTTTTTATGTCTCTCACCTGCCCACCATGCAACTTTTTCTTTGACCAAGCTTAATGAAGAAGCAAGTTGAACACTAGCAATTTCTCCCAAACCCTCCCGATAATGCTTCCAATTATCCCTGACTAAACTCTGGAAATCCTCCTCTTCATACCAACTAGGATTATATTTAAATAGAGCTCCAAGTTTTTCTCCATCCCTACCTAGTTCAAGTACAATAGGAAAGTAATCTGAACATATGACCTTTCCAACCCAAGTTCTATATCTTTCCACCCTATGCAGAAGAGCATTGTGTGCAAGAAACCAATCTAGCCTTTTAGCTACCCCTCTTGGACCAGATCTATTATTACTCCATATTGGTTGAAGATGGATAGGGTCTATGTCTACCCAACCTAACAATTCAAATTTGTCAACAAAATAATGAGCTAGTCTATCTTCGTAGGCAATGGTACCCCAAATTTCATTTCCATTCAAAGTAAAATTCAGATATCCACCAACAATGAGATTATCCACCCGAAATTTTTTTAATGAAAACAAATTGTCTGAGAACTGTTGCTTACCCTTAGAGGGTCCATACACATTTAGCAAGGTTAGAGAGTAGCCCAAACTCTTGTTGTGTACAATTGTGCAATGACCTGATCATACAACAAAACAATTGACTAATGTAAGATTTTTATTAAACCCAATAATTATGCCTCCAGAAAAACTATATGAATCCAAACCATAGAAATCCCCATTGTCAAACATCTTCTTAAAGTAAAGGACCAAAGGATCCCCTTTCCCCATTATAGTTTAGTGAATCATTATTACATCAGGATTTTCCAACTCCACCAACCATTTGAGGAAGCGTTTTTAGCTTACCCCCCTGGGCCTCTCATATTAATAGATAATATCTTCATGGAGGAACCATCTTAGGGGTAGTTCCTACTCTAAGAACCCTTGAGATGAGTCTTTGTTTACCCTAGTGAACCTCCATTGCCAATTTCTCCTTAGCTCGTTTGAGTGTCGATTTGTGACCTATATTTAAAGTGCCAGACTCCTTAATTTGGTCATATCCCAACCCCTCAAGGACCCCTATATGTTAAGAGTTAGATCTAGGCCTCAAATGGTAGTGGCCCCCATCCCCATAGGAATTACTGGGAGAACCAATATTAGTCACACATGTAGGAACATAAGTTTGTATAAAGGAAGGGTGAGAAGCATTATACAAGCTAACATAGAAGGAGTCTTCAACTCCTACAATAGTTGGAGAACTATAATTTGGAATCCTGAGTCTTTTATGTATTGAGTGATCAGAACATCTGGAATGTTGATTGGAATCATATATGGTAGGAATTTTAGAGTCTAATATAGGCAAGTGGGAAGAAGAGTTAAATTTCTTAACCAAGGGAAGGTAGGCAGGCAATCCTTTGTTCCAGATAGTCTCCAACTTGTTCCATTGCAAAACAATGAAGTCCAGATCTCCACAAATGTCTACAACAATCATTCCTCCAACTATTGTGAACCAACAATCGATGGGATGGACATGTCCCTCACTACCAGATCCTTCAATGTAGAGGAAACCCCTTGTAAAATGTTCAGATCTTGTGACTTAGACCTAGACTTCACCTCCAATCCACATTGTTCCTTGGGATTCTCAATAAGCATAGAAGAAGTAAGGGTGGTTCCTTCAACTACCACCACTTTTGCTTCCTTAACTTTCCATTATTTCTTCTAAAATTTCTTCCCCTAGTCTCCCATAACATGTCCATAATTATGGCAACACACACCTCTGAAAGGGATGTTTAAGTAGTCTAAGATTTGAGTCTAAGATTGGTCACCTACCACAATTTCTATGGATTCAAACAAACCCTGTCGAATATCAATCTCAACCAGAATACAAGCCACTGAGTGTGAATAGATATATTTATAGCTATCATATGTAGTGATAAAATTTCCCAGAGCATCCCCAATCATCTTCCATCATGCTTATGACAACATCACCATTACTCGCCATGTATTCAGCGAAAGAGCGGGAACTGCACCACCAGTGAATCTTTCTGGTGCGCTTCATTCATTCAGCCCCCATCAAGTATCGGACCAGAGCTCCTATGTACATCATTTAGTGAATGAGACAACTCGCTCTCGGAGAGCAAGTGGTTTTAACATACTTACCCTCTTCTACTTTTTGCAGGAATGCAATGATGTTTTCAGCTTCAGGCGCCTTATCTTCTGTATCAGACCAGAAATTATGAATCTCAGCATTGGCTTCTGCCACTAGGCTAGCCTCAGTATTATTAAAGTATAGGAAGTGAGATCGAAATCGGTTGAGCTGGGTGATGATTCGATCCCAAAGCACCTTTTGAGCAGCATTAAGATGTCTTCTCGCTGTGGCCTTATGTCGAGCTTGCTCGAGCTCCTCTCCCCTCCTTCCTGCCTCTTCAAGGAAAACCCTTTATTTATTTATAGGCAGGCAGAGTGGCACGAGGGTCAAAACCAAGGTCGAATATCTAGTGCCGGTGGATTGGACAGGTGGTCTTAATTCGTTAGGTGGTCTTAATTCGTTTGGTCCATATAGATTAGCCCGTTTCTTCTTCCCCTACCGCTCCAATTATTATCCCCAGACCCACCTACCGGTACTTCACCTCTCTGTTGGACCGCGTGAACACATTCGGGGCCTTTGAAACTGTTTGAGCGTAAGCGAGTCAGGTTCGGGTGAGGTGCGGCTTCGCCTTCCTAAACAAGCCCAATAAATAAATATTACCCATTAAGTAAATCTATCCTTCATAGCTGCCTTAGTTTACGTCATGGATGCGCAAGCAGGCTCGACTAAAAGGAGAGGATGCCCCATAATCAGACCATAAAACAATAGGTAAATTTGGCAATTTGACCCACACTGGGGTACTAGCTTCAAATTGTTCCCAATCATTGAACAATGGGTGCCATGGTTTAATTGATAGGATATTCTTATCCATAAACTGACAACGTTTAATAATTCCAAGGTTTTCATCCCTGCTTTTGAAAATAAATCCTAACCAACCATGTGCTAATAGACAGACTATAAGTATGTAACCAATACATGGTTCCCACTCCCATTGGGCCCAAGAATTTATCGAAGACATAGAGACCCGATGACCTCAAAACTTACCAACCACTTTTCAATCATCTAGATTTGTTATCTGGCTCACCCTAAGATCCTCACTGACCACCAAAGAGCCACCTCCTTCTCTCAATCCGATTACCCTACTTTTTTTTCCCTATTAATGGAGATATTTTAGACCTTGGGATGACATCTTTGTAAATATGCAAGTTCTAGTTTCTCCCCCACAAAACTCAGACTCGCAATAGAGTATGGATCTCTTCCATTGCCCAAGTCAGAATGAATGATACTAAGGAGGGGAGTAATGGGAACCTATGGAAAGCACCCAATAATAAAAGCGTTCACATGGGATTCACCCTCCGATGCCAATGTGGAAGGAAAAAAGAGCTTGTTAGGACATATCTCATCCTCCTTGAAACTAATGGGATCAGACTCCGGTAAATGATTGTCAGATAGTACATCTGCTCCATGCCCGACCCACTTTCCTAGGGTATTATTCATCGAAGGATTATCCAAAAAAACCCGATGATGATATAAGATGTAGTCTCTAAGTCTCCCAACAAGGAAGGTGAGTAGAATATTTGGTCCTCAAAGAGTGAGTCCTTTGAGTAGTCCACTAGTTGGACTTCATCCTCCATTGTTTCCACTTTGGAGCATGTCTTCCTTCAACTTGTCAAATGACTATATCAGAGATCTCTATATCTTCTCCAATCATCATGACTATGAATACCCTTGTACAACAAAAATAGAAAATTGATCTTTGACATTTTCAAGATATAAATATCCACTTTAATATGTGGCGAGTAATGTGAATTTTCTATGTTTAAAAAAATGTTTATGGAACGATATTTTTAGAGGTGGATTTTGGTTCGATTAAGTTAAGAAGTGTATAAATATAATTTTTTAATGAAAATTTTATAAGAATTTTGTAAGAAGTTATATTTCCATATATTCGATGAGAACTTTGACTATGGAACTTTGCACCTAGGAGTTTTGGCGCATTTTAAGACAACTCAAATTGGTAAAATATTGAAAAAAATGAGTGTATCAAGGTGGAGTTTTTGCTTCATTGGAAAAAGAAAAAGGAAAAAAAAGAAAAAAGACTAATAAGAAAGGTTGAGTTTGTCCACTTGTTAACTCACTCCATGGGGTGGCAAGTGCACAGAGTGTGGGGGGGGAGTGTTTATTATCCCGAGGGACATTTTGAATTAACTTGTGCTTGGGGGTTGAGAGTAACCACCAATAATAATGTGGAAGTATTAGTCCTATATCAATGGAAAACAATTCTCAAAACCAAACAGATCAAGAGATTGTAGTCATTGGGGACTCATTGATTCGGTGAAATACTTCTAGGTCCTCTATTCTTTTACTAAAGGATTTGATTCAATGGCAAACAAAGGAACGATCTTGAATCAAGGAATTTTGGAACAAAAATTAGAATCTCTTATAATTGATTTTCTCCCACGAACACTCACATTTTAATCATTAGACATCACATGCACTCAAGATTGCAGGATAGGTGGTGAAACTCATTATGCCACGTGAATTGTCATTTAAATTATCCCATCTCCCTAATACTTTCCTTTGATATTTGCATGCTTGGGCAATGCTATGAATCTATGGGTTTTGAAATGATTTTTTGTTGTGAAGGTAGTGTTATCACTCAGTTTGTAGTTTAGGTCAAGTAGCTGAAGGGTAAGGGTCAAACTGGCGTAACAGGAGCTTCCCCACCCACTGTCACCTCGATGGGGGGCTCTTTCTATTTAGGGTGGCTAAGCCCAAGGGAGACGTCCCTGGCAATCTGGGGTTTGAAAGGAAAAGGCTCAAAGGCTTAAGCTTAGTTTCCCCTTCACAGATTATCGCCAAGAAGATAGTCAAATGAAGAAAACCACAGAAGAGGCACCTGCTTGCGAGACAAGGAAACAATGAAACTAATACATGCAGTAGTGGTTAGTTCTTCATAGATCAATGACTATCTATATTTAAGGTACATGAGCATAATCAACAGTAAATATTGACGAAGTCAATGTTTGCAATAATGACAATGGCATATAATATTACTTGTCAATAAACACTGAACGATATAGCATCCAATGGAAATAATCAATCCTTGAATTAAATCAATGCATTAAATATCATCAAATGCTCATATATAAAGGTAGCTGCATCAACATGCTAGAAGTGACATCAGGATTCTTTTAGTGTTAGTATAATAGACAAAGAGGTCAACGTTTTGCAAATAAGCCAATGAAATTTACTTATATATCAATGTCTATCATTAGATGACCAAGCCACAGTATTTTCTATCAACAAAAAGCTTAATAAAGGCATGACGTCATCATTTTTTGCTAGGTTAGTAGACGTTAGGGTTAGTTAGGGTTTCAAAGTTTGAAAGTTTAAAAGATGAATAAGCTCAACGTTGGAGAGAAAAACCAGTGCCTTAGGGTATTATGGAGTCAAAAGTAAGGGCAAGATCTTGGGAGGATCAAAATCTAAAGACTAGAGAGTTAGGTTCTATGGTGCTGCAATGGTAGGGCCCTAGAATCAAAACCATAAGGGAAGGAGGCTCATTCTGGTGCTGCTTAAGCAAGGCCTCATGCTTCTACCTCTTTCTTTAGATATTCTTGGAAAAAAAGCTAGCTTTAAAACACAAATCCAAGGGAGAAAGGTGTTGCAAGAGCAAGGCCCTTCAAACCCTAAAAAGTTAAAACCCTAGGTGTAGAATCAACTAGGCCTAGGACGTCACCTTTGTTCAATCTATATCTCAAAGCTAACTCAGAAAAAGGATGATTAGTGTAGCAACGGCTAGGCTATATCCTCCTTAATCAATGGCTAAAACAAGTTTCTCTAGCATGGGGACATATAGCAAGGACCTACTTGTGTGCTTGCTACCTAGGGTTTCAAGATTAAGCAATATAATAGAAATACAATAACAAATGCAAGAGATTTAACCTACAACCATTCATTCAAGAAGTTTTGCATGAAAAATACACTTACAAATCATGAAGAATGCTCATCAAACCCTAGTTATAAACCTTCCAATGAGAGAAACACCATAACATGCCAAGAAAATCCTCCAAACAAGAGTTGCGCCTCACTTCCAAGAGCAAAATAGCAAGATCAAGACTAAAAGTATCTCTCTAACAAGAGAGTGAGTTATGTTATGTCTAAAATGAGGTCCAACGTCCTCTATTTATATCAATCTTATGATCTTTAATTTTAAAAATAGGCCATTAAAACAGCCGACAAGGCTGACTAACAATTTTACACTGTTTTTACATTAATCTGCTAAAAATGTCATAATATGAGCTAAAAAGGGGACGTCAAGCCCTTCTGAGGGAGACGTTGGCCCTTTTTGGGCAAACACAACATCGAGAGACCAAAACGTTGGCCCTCCTAGGGCTCCTCTAAGCTGCCACACGTGCCAAATGATCCCAACACACTGCCACACGCTCCAGACAACGTCTAGCTGCCTCAGGTGACGTCCTATCCATCAAAAGCAAACGTCCTATCTGCAGTGGGTGATTCCCCTTAGGCTGGGCTCTACCAAAGTGTTCTGGTAGAACATCCTTCTGTCTTCTTGTGCAAAGGCTCATCATATCATCATCCTGTCTCTGCCATCCCAACAACCATCTGATGGGCTCTTCAGCCCCATAGAGGTCCAAGCTAATCATATCCCCATGTGTACCGGTCCATTGGTACCTGTCTGTCGGGTATCGTCCTGCACATAAAAAACTACGCCCTCCATGGGCTCATCAGTCCTCAGGATCATAGCAATGTCAATCATATTTCATCATTAAATTTATCAAATACATGCATAAAACCCCTAACATATCCTCTAAGAGCT